>JAOTRI020093912.1:0-15189 GCA_028564885.2 Zoanthus sanctaehelenae | reverse complement strand
ATACCTATATGCCACTCCCAGAATCCCAGTTTTTATTTTTGGAGAAATGATAGTTTTAAGCTACCCTACCGCTCTCCTTCAAAACCTGTGAATTTTCAAAGGTAGTGGACCCCCTTAAACAGTTGACAAAACTCATTTTTTTTAGTAATGGTTTGCTGTAATTTTGGTATATACTGTTATGGTAAATAACTGTTCTTAAATATAAACATAAACATTTGTTATTGTTATTTGTTATTATTAATGTATGGGCTACCTGTGGCTTACGGGTCTTTCACATGGTCAGCAGTTTGGCACTTGTAGTCGCCATCTTTGTGTAAATTATGTTAGAGATTTATGTTGATTAAAGCCCTAATTCTCAGGCCAGTCTCGTCGTTCACCCTCATCACATATACCATGAGCATGTTTACACAGTATTAACTGAGATAATAACTCTTAAAATTAATTTGAGTGAAAACTTTTTAAAATTTCAGAAATGAGCATTAAATGGCCTATTAAAATTAATCTTATTCGCACCATGAACTGTGCATAGACACACTGCAGTGAAAAGTACACATTTGTTTTCCAGATAAAAATGTTATTTATTTGCAAATCGATATCCCATTGAAACAAGAATGTACTTCCTTACCCATATGATCATGCAGTCAAAGAAATTTCAGATCATCTTGGCATCCATGCAGGTAGAAGACACTGAATTTTGTCATAAAATAAACAATCTTAAACTTTAAACATAATAGTTTCCAAAATTTTGTATCGTTACTGGTATCCTTATAATGGGCATATCTCTTTAAGAAACAAGTTTTATTTCCCTTTTTAATGCATTTACTTACGATGTACTCGTGATGTTTACCAAAATTTAAGCTAAACATTACTAAATGCCAACTGTTTAAGAGTAAGAGATCTTTAAAATTTTTTTATCTAGACTGAATCCAAGAGGATTGTCTTTTTTGAGCTATCCAGTAGATCGGTTATTTATGGTAAATGCTGCTGGAGTTTATGGAAATACAAATGCATCGAAGTAATTTTCCGTTTATAACCAAAGTGTCACATAAGGCAATTCCTAAATAGCAGTTCATTTCATTTACAGACAGCTATGGATAGATTGTATTCAAAAGGTTGCTGATGAACTGCAAGAAAAAGATGACCGCAGGGGTCCTAGCCATGGAGAACTTGAGGCAAAAGAACTAAAAATGGTAACATAGTTATGGAGTTTTCTCTTACAGTCTCTGTTTAAAACCAGATGTTATGGGAAGGACTAGTATAACTAAACCTAAGTGATTACTAGTCAAAATGTCCAGTTCAATCTGTCCCCGGAGGTTATGGGAAGGACAAGTGTAACTAGTATAGTACAAAAGCATTCTTTCTTTCTATTTGCAGATGAAAACTGTAAAAGATATACCTGTAAAAGTGGTCCCTTCTTACATATATAAAGTAAAACTACTCGTCACGAGGGGCGCGAGCATTTGCATATCGATATGTCAAATATGTGATGTGATAACAGAAGATGAATTATTCAAGATTGTGCATAAAATGGAAACGTCCATGGAAGTTTAGTACTAACTTTCATTTTTTAAAAATTGTTCGTAATTTTTCAGCAGGCGAAATTTGTTTAGCATTTGCAAATTTCTTTATTTTGTTAAAAAAAACTGGAAAATACAAAAAATATTGGAATACATTTACACATGTTAACATTTGGTCTTACTGTCCAGAGTATTTGTTTTGCGTGCAGCACGCTGATACTGTTCCCCATTTGCCTACTTTTAACATTTACATTTGTGTGAGTGGTAAAATAGTGGCTCAAGCAAAGATTGTTGAGACTGAGTTTATACTGTGGAGTGGACAATGACATGAATAATTGTTTTGGTTATATAATTATTGAGACTGACTTTGTACCAGGGTGTAGCTTTATTATTTAATTTGCGTTTTGCAGAGTATCGACGACTTCCAGATACTTAGGGTTCTCGGGAAAGGAACATTTGGCAAGGTAAAGTAATTAAACATGGCTGGCATAATTTGAGAATCATCGTCATTTTGCATGATTTAAAGCAATAGTAGTGTCGGTTTGGTTAAGAATTATTGCCAATTATGAAAGAATTGAAACAGAAACAAATTTTAAAAAGAAAATGTTATGATAGAAAATTTGTTGTCGACACACCAAGGCCATGAAGCACGTAATTTAACTAAATCTAGTTTGAAAAGTTTTATCATTGCTGTTATGGAAGTTCCAATTTCATACTGATGGTAAGTGCATAAAGCTTAGATATTTCAGCTGTAAATACAGAGTAGTATACATGAATATTTAAAAGAAAGGTAAAAAGTTTGGCCTAACTTTTTTTCGATTCATATTTTATTGTGTATATTTTTTCAGGTGCTGTTGGCAAAACTAAAACGAACGGGAGAAGTTTGTGCGCTGAAAATTTTAAAAAAGGAAGTGATAATTTCAAAGGTATGTCCCTGTAAAGTATACATGTTTGGTTTTATAAAACAGAAATGTTTTGTATTGGTGGGAGTTTCTAATTAATACTATTTATGTTGAACGTTCATTTAGGACGAAGTAGCCCATACTTTGACAGAGAATAGAGTTTTACAAACAGCCAAGCACCCATTCTTGACGGTAAGTGTTTAAGTATGCAAGGTTAAAGTAGTTGGTTTACAAGGAACGTGACTTATTAATTTGATTATAGATTATGAAAATGGTTAAATGAAAAAGTATAATCCATCATATATTACAAGAATTTTATTTAATATCTCAAACATACAATATAAGAACTTGACCGTAATGAAAGGCTCTCGTCAGCATTATCAGCTAGGCATAAGTTATGAAATGGGCCCCAACTTTAGTTTCTACTATGGCGATATTAATAAAACTTTTCTTTGATGAAATATTGAAAATATAAAAAGTATATCATATATTTGTTAGTGTTAAACTGTTGTGACAGCTGTAGAAACAAGCCCATCCGAAGGAAATGGGATGGTAGGAAAGAGAAATTTTCTCTTCGTTTATCTTAAATTTCTGGATGCGTGTTTGCAGGTATTCTATGATTTTAAAGTAAATGAATTTTTAAAAAAATCTTGTTCTTGATTTTTAAGTACAAAATAATCTGTAGTAAACTGTCCCATACGCAGCATGTCAAACTGCTACAATAGACAATCTTTGGTGTTCTTTAAAACTAGTGGTTTCTATCGAAAATGAAGTGCTGCTTGATCCGAACTGCAAAACGTTTTTGTAAAAAGTTTCAAAGAATCGTTGTTCGTATAGCCAGTCCTACAGCATGGATCATTAATTTTATTTATTTATTTCAAGTAAAAGTTTAGTTTAAAACTAATAAACTAAAGAAACACGGACACACACAAAACATGAAATCAACATTAGAACGAATATATATACAATCTATTTACAAGAACAATTCAAATGTTTAAAAGCAGGAACTCAACATGAAATGGCAACAAAAGAAACTATCGTTAAATTGCCACGTCGGGCGATTTATTCTGTGTCATCATAGACCAAAGGACTCGATCTGACAGATAATTCAGAGAAATCGTCTCTGCTTTCAAGAACATGAAATCTACTTCGATTAAAACACGATCCACGGTTTCTGTTGTTAACGTCGAAATATCACACAAATTTGCACATAAGAAAGCACAAAGACTCATAAAAGCACATTTTTCCTCCAGAAATGTTGCTAAAGCGACTATCATCTTGATGAATACTTCCTCGAGTAAATAAATTCACATTCAACATATAAACTTCACCTGGAGACAACGAAGACAGCCGTTGATTACGTATGTGTACATTACTGCATAACTGCTCGCTCACAGCAAATAGGGGGAGTCTGTGGTTGGCATAGTGGTCATCAGTCGTGCCTCCCACCTCTACGACCCGGGATGGATTCCTGGGCTCGGCATATGAGCTGAGATTTGTTTATCTCAATCTGACTCGGAGGGACTTAGTTCTCCGGGTACTCCGGTTTTCCTCCCTCTGAAAAGACGACTTTCACGCAAAGATCTGAGCCGTTGAGCGATTAAACATTAGCCTCTGGCTAGGAGGAATGGGTAACTACTTCCTTCGCAATTGACGTTAAATAGAGTATTATTATTTATAGTAGTTATCAATGAACATTGTTCAACAGTGTTATGCTAACACAGGTTTACTTATATTATAACAAAGTTTCGTTTGGGTTTTTTCGCAGTTAGCTGCGTAAATTAGCTATATGTATGCAAATTTATGCGAGCTTACAACTAATTAAACTTATAAATGAAATTGATTGATTATTAACAAACTATTCAAAGTCAGTCCAGACAAAAAGTGCCAGTTTGCTTTAAAATATATTGTAATAGAAATTTGAGAATCCAAAGATTGTATCGTGTTGTGATTGTCAAACTTTTCTGAACTTGGAAACGTCTCCGCCTTCTGGTCAGTTTACTTACATACTATATACTAATAAATTCCAAGCTAACCTTAGTGGTTGTAGGAAATTTATGTACTCATTGTATGGTGTGGATCTTATTAAGGTGCAGTTTATGGTAATGAATTTTACATATTACTATAGGAACTGAAGTGTTCATTCCAAACAAAGGACCGATTGGTGTTTGTAATGGAGTATGTACATGGTGGAGAGGTGGGTCAAACAAAACAAAATCATCTTAATATTCTGATGCTAGCATACTTGGCTGAGCTTCTGGGTCCCGATCTCTGTTTTCTATTTGGAATTTCCCCTCTGTAATTTACAACTCCCCCCCCTATCTTATGACCTCTACTTTGAGTTTCATTCTTGTATTTCCAGAGAATGCTGGTTTTAAGCAAGGGAGTAAGAAGCCTTCTCACTTTTCCATAATAAAACTTGATATCCGATTCCTCTGCAGTGTGATCCGTGATGGTTGGTGCGAAACATCAAATTTCTTTCAACCAGAAGAAAACTTCACGTTCAATTTAACCAATTCAAAACTCCATATAACATCTGCCACTCCGAACCAATACCATGCAGTGTCCTTAGAAATACTTCAAAAAAAATATAGTGAACATGTATCTCATCCAACTCCTATTGGTAATGCCCCACGATTTTCCCGAACGATAGAAGAGATAAAAGCTACCATTAATAACGCTACGTCTGAAACACGTCGTTAAAAATGAGAAGGACAAATTAATTGTTGATGCGATGACGAGACTCTTTTGATTCAGCACCAATGGCGGCGGTAGGCGTCGATTGACTAAATTTGGTGAATAAATGAATGAAACCTTATATCTTCCGCCTTGACCCATTTTCGGCTCACATACTATTCCAGATTAATCTCCGTTCAAAACAGGTTCAGAAGCAAGTTTAAGTGAACTTCGCACATTGTCCGGTCGCAATAAACCCTGAATAACTCTTTCCAAGTTTTTGCACAGTACAATAATACATACCTCTGAAAACTTATTTGCTCCATCCGAACCGTAAGTTACGGACTCGAGTGTTTTTTTTTTGAGTTCTTAATGCTCACACTTTTCGCAGGGAAAACGTTTTCATATAGCATTGGATTGTAAACAATATTACACAGTTAAGTTATGGTTCATTTTGCGTCACGATCAAATCGTAATTACGGACCTCAAACTGACCAATCAGAGCGCGCAAAAATAATCGTTCACAAAACAAAAATCGTATCTCATTGTCTTAGAACAATGTTTTCAACGAAATAAGATCTTAACCAGCCCTTTTAATAAATTTAAAAGTAAAAGACTACGAATGGAAAAGTAGCCAGCCAGCGCTGATGGCATGATGCCAGCATTAACACCTGTCCAGTAGAATTCGGAAGATTCCCCACATAATAACATTTCTTAAGGCATGAAAGTAGCCGACCACGGTTCGAGACTTTTTCCCAAGTAGCCGACAGTTTTCGTCAGTTGTCGGCGCTTATTGAAAGGACTGTCAACGCATTGATTGTTTGTTATTCTAGGTTCGAGTTTTGGAGAAAGTCATTGTTTTGGGGCATTTTCACTAAGTAACATACTCATTTCTTTCTGTCATTACAGTTGTTTTTTCATCTGTCAAGAGAACGCGTCTTCTCAGAAGAACGATCTAGATTTTATGGATCGGAAATTGTTTTGGCTATAAAATATCTCCACGACAACAAAATTGTGTATCGTGATCTCAAGGTAGGTGTAGTCACACTTCAACTATATTTTGATAATTTGTCCTTGTGTGGAGGTAGTTTGTTTTTAGCTTGAAGCTTAAATTTTAGTTTTGATAAAATCCTTTACCTATGACGGTATCTGAACCTGTTGCTATCTGAACAATGGTCTGGGCAGACACTCTACCTATTGAGTTATAAGGCGAGTTCTTAAAGACTTCCAGCAATTGCTGTTCAATTTAAGCCTTGAAAGTAACAATTTTATTATTCTGCCACAAATTGTTTAACGTTATTAACATTAATTTATAAAGTTTTATTTATTTATTCCAATGATAATGAGTTTTCTTCAAGCTAACTTGACCATTGTAAAGTTTTGTTAACTTGCTTGAAACTTGTAATCAACCATAGTTTTGTTGCTCTTGATTTCTAACATTCCGTGTGAAGACAAAATATTAATATTTTAACAACAACGTAACTTGATTTTCTAATTACTCTTTCATTTTTCTAATTGTAATTGAAATTGAATTTTGTTAGCTTGAAAATCTGCTGCTGGATTCAGAAGGCCACATTAAGATCACAGACTTTGGTTTATGTAAGGAAGAGATATCTTACGGCGCAACCACGAAAACGTTCTGTGGAACACCTGAGTACCTAGCACCTGAGGTTAGTAGTGAGAGAAACTAGGTGTGAGGGTTAAAAGAAGTATTCATTGTCTAAAACTTGAGTACCTAGCATTCGGGGTTTGTAGTGAGAGTAACTAGGTATGGGAGTGAACGTATCCTAAAGGGTTTTTATCTCACGTTTTGGGTTTCCAACTCTCCTATACCTAATGTATCTCATATCTCCTATACTATTCTAAACGGAACATGTCCAACAATGTTCAACAAAGATATTACGTGTCTTACAATCGTTCCATATGATCAACCAGTGTTATATTAGTGTTTGCGGGTATATTCTTCTTTCTTCTTATTACTCTCAATACAAATACTCCAAAGTTTTACACTGGCCAGAACAAACAACACTGGAATCTTATGTAGGGTGTGTTCCACCAATATCGCAGGACCTAACAAACTGACGCATGGAACTCACCTTTCACTGAAATTAAACAGAGGGTTGGATGTTAATGTACGTTATGAAACAGAGCAAGGCTTTCTTTTTCCAGGTTCTGGAAGATAGCGACTATGGGCGAGCAGTGGACTGGTGGGGAGTAGGTGTGGTGTTGTATGAAATGATGTGTGGACGACTTCCATTTTACAATAGAGATCACGAGGTTCTCTTCGAACTCATTCTCACAGTAAGTCATGCTTTTTTCCTGCATTTATTTCATGAAAGATGCCAGCTCTGTTGCTGATAAAGAAAAGTTTTTCAATTTTATTAAGATGAAATAATAATTAAATGATATTAATAATGAGAAGATACTCGGAAAAAAAATCCGAGCTCCATATGGGATTTGAACCCACGACCCTCCGTGTTCTAGTCGGATGCTCTAACATCTGAGCTACTGGAGACTCTATGGTGAACAAGGGTTGATATTTCTGATCTAGACTGGAACCGCATCGCGCGGCCACACAGCCTAGTAATGACTGACGCACATGAAACTCACTAACAGCATCACGCTGTCACATTAATTGATATCAAGATGCGGCAAACCAACATCATGTATATATTAAGATGAAATAATAATTAAATGATACTAATAACTAGAAGATACTCGGAAAAAATTCTAGCTCCAGGTGGAATTTGAACCCTCGACCCTCCGTGTTCTAGTCGGATGCTCTACCAACAGAGCTGCTGGAGACTCTATGGTGAGCAAGGGTCGATATTTATTAATTATTTCATCTTAATATATACTCACGTAGGAGGTTTGTTGGCCGCATCTTGATGTCAGTTAATGTGACATCATATTGCTGTTAGTGAGTTTCATGTGCGTCAGTCATTACTAGGCTGTGTGGCCGCACGATGCGGTTCCAGTCTAGCTCAGATGGTAGAGCATCCGGCTAGAACACGGAGGATCGTGGGTTCAAATCCCATCTGGAGCTCGGATTTTTTTTCCGAGTATCTTCTCGTTATTACTCGTAATATAATTTTTCAATTTTACTTGCTTTTTATATTATTATATTTCATTTCATGTCATATTTTTCAGTAAAATTATTTATATATTGAATGTCACACCTTCCCAAGGATTGATCTAAGTAGCCAAAGTGGGTTTTACTCTTTACAGTGTGTGATAGTTGGCTGAACCCAAAGGTTCAAATTAGAAGATGAAGACTTTATGTTCGTTGAAGTTAATTCTTTATCAACCCCTTTTTCCAACATTTTATCAATAGAGATGAGAGCTAGTTTTGATGAGATAAACGTCAAGTACTCAGAGCAGTTGCAAATTATTATTTATCTTGCCTTTCTTAACTAACCATTTAAATATGAACTTTGAAATTTTAGGAGGATGTTAAGTTTCCTTCGCGAATTTCAGAAAGAGCAAAAAACATTCTAGTTGGATTACTTAACAAAGACCCAAGGAAACGGTAATTGTTCTTTAATACTTGTAATTGCTGATTGATTAAGGTTTCATCTCTGTTTACTTTATGTGGCCGATTGAGATTTTATTTTTGATTGTTTTCTTTAGATGGTACGTAACTGGTTGTTTCATCCCATTGTCAAATAGTACCACTTCCTTTTTGGCTCGCCCCAGATACATTACACAGTGAATATTCTTTTAAATAACGAGAAAAAGTGACCTATATATTCTTGAGCTTTCAGTACACGGAAATACAACACAGAATGTTTTTCATTGTTTTCATCTCTTTTTTCAAATATAGTTTACAAGACATTGGGTTTTGATTCTTACTGTTACTGTGAAAATGTTTGTAGTAATAATGCTAGCTTAAAGTAATCAACTGAAAAGCTATCGGGATTCCATTCCATATTGCTGATTTAAGGTTCCATAAGGACTGAGGTTTTAAATACTCATTTTGAATGATTCAGTAGGATTTTATTCCTGTTTGCTAATTTATGTGATACACTAAAATCTTTTTCCCAATTGTTGCTTTTTATTATCTATCGGGATTCTATTCCTGATTGATGACTTAAGATGATCCCTTAGGATTCTAAATCGGGTCGAAAAGCATTTCACTGGAAGTCTTCTATGAGGCTGCATTGTAGATATCTACCCTTATATCATTCGATGAATTTCATTACTAATTGTTTAATTTAGACTATTTAGTGGAATTCCATTCCTGATTGACGACGTTGCAAAATTTGATAATTTTTCAATTCTTAGATTTAAATGGTTTATTAGAATTTTACTCTTTATAAACTTTAAATGTATGGAATTAAATTGAGTGCAATATTTATTTATTCTTTCTTCATGTTCTGAGCAAAGACTTTAAAATTCCATTATTCGAAATTGTAAACGTTAAAAAAATGTTGTCTCAATCTATTTGTTGTAGTCTTGGAGGTGGTCCTGAAGATGCGAAAGAAATTATGTGTCATTCATATTTCACAGGAGTAAACTGGGATGATACATTCCATAAACGAGTAGGTATCAGTTAACTATGGGACATTTCATTTTCTATTTTGTGTTTGTCCAATTTGCTTGACTGTGAAGGTCAGTGAAATGGTAGTGCTTGCACGCTGGGTAGATATTTCAGAGCGTGGAACCTAATGATAAGTACTTACAACAACTAAAATCCACCTTTTTTCAGCCAAGCTCAAACATACACGATAAATACGATAGAGGTCCATTTATGTAATATGCCAACTTTTGGTATGTTTAGGTGAAACCTCCATTTGTGCCAGTCATTAAATCAGAAACCGATGTGTCGTATTTTGACGAGGAATTTACTAGTGAAGATGTAAGACTTACTCCTCCTGAATCAGGTAAAATACATCTTCAGCTATATGATCCTTTGTTAATCTTACCTCGCTTTTTTCATCCTTATTTTATCAAACCTCAATTATCCAACCTTACTTAATGAAAATGCGATTCTCCAGCCTTTTATAATCCTACCTCGATTTTCCAACCTTGATCAATCGTACCTCATTTATCCGACCTTGGTTAATCCTAAGTCAATATTCCAACCTTGGTTTATCGTATCTAAAATTATCCAACCTTGGTTAATTGTACCTCATTTATCCGACCTTGGTTAATCGTACATCATTTATCCAACCTAGGTTAATCATACCTCAAATATCCAACCTTGGTTAATCGTATCTCAAGTATCCAACCTAGGTTAATTGTACCTCAATTATCCGACCTTGGTTAATCGTACCTCAATTATCCAACCTTGGTTAATCATACATCATTTATCCGACCTTGGTTAATCGTACTTCAAATATCCAACCTTGGTTAATCGTATCTCAAGTATCCATTCTTGGTTAATTGTACCTCAATATCCAACCTTGGTTAATGATATCTCAGTAATACAACCTTAGTTAATCATGCCTCGACTATCTAACCCAGCAGTCCATGGCTGATAGCAATTGGGATCAATATTTTTCATTGTAGTTTAAAGGGGTAAAGCAAACTACCATCGTGGCTATTTATACTTTAGTAAATTGCACTATGATTGTCAAACAAGTTAGTAATAAAACTCTTAGCTAGCTATATCTCAGTTTTCTAATTCTTACTTTTTTATTTTAGTTTGAGTTATCGTTGCTTGTAGAAATGGCTAGTGTATACACTCATAATACTCTGAATAACAGTAACAATTTTTTGTTGTCGTAATTTCGTTCTCAGGGCCACTTGACAATATCAAAGAAGAAGAAGAAGTTTTTGAAAGGTTTACATACGCAGCAGATGCTCAGTAATGAATTCGACGAGATTTTGAATTCCAACAGCCATAGAACATGTAAAAATTAAGGGGAGACTTCTTTCCAATTATTGCTAAACGTGATTCGTAATAGTCCAAAAAATGGAAATTGAAATTCCCAAATAATAGAGGTTCAAGGGAATTACAATTTGTTTTCAAATTTTGGAATAGTGATGGTTTCTCAGTTGCATTTGTGAAGTACAGAGCGCATTTCATTTGCTAGTCACATAGCAGAAGATGTTATGTCTTTCGTAATTCTCCTTATAGTGGACAGCGGCAAGAAAGAGAATGTAAAACACGTGATTTAATCAATTGTTTAGTAATAAGTACCTTAGCGAAGACGGGAACGTGAAGGACGACGGTTTAGAAAAATCAAATTTTTGGTTTACTCCATACTTCTTTGTGCTGGTTACTAGCGTTTTGTTTTTTTGCCTGAACCTCTATGTTTCTCCGTTAAGCTACACAAATACTGGGAAAGTTTTTGCTGTTACGTATTCGTAATCTCGGAAACTCTAAAAAAGGTTGTTTCAACTTGTAGTTTTAGTAACGACTAGAAACAGGTGCAGCTTTTGATATATTTCTTCTTGCAGTCAATGTTCTTTTCCGTTGTTAAGGTTCTTATAAAGCTAACGTTTATCTACTCAACAATCATCACTTATTGCTTTTACGTCAGTTTTGTAATCGGTGTACAGCTAGTGCGAAGCATTTGAACTTAGAGTTGTAATAGCAGACAAACTTTAACCCTTTGTTTATAACTTATACTAGTAGTAGCTATCGCTAATTGCTAACGAGCAAGACAAAAACACAAACGCCAGGTAGCAAAGCTATGCAAGCCCTGATAACAGACGCTCTGATTTTACTTCTCGAAAGAACTATAAACTGATTTAGAAGCCATTCAAACATAAATTATTAATGTTTTTGTTAACGTTTTGTTTTGCGTCTTACAACATTTTTCTTTTTCGGCTGTTTCATCAGTTCTGACACTTCTCAAATAGATTGTGTTTGATACGATGAATACGCTTCTGCATGTTTGTTCATTAAAATGGTTCGTGCTATGGTTTGCTCACAGAAATTCCGCTGCAACATTACCTTATATCCAAGTCGAGATTTTTTCCTGATTTTATTCGTGCATCTGCTCAGTGAGTGTGATGCTGTTGCCACATCGGGCTCGCGTCTTTGCTCGCCTAGCTCGTTGCCAATAACACTTAAAAACAAAATGGTTTTGGGTTTAATTTGTAGGGTGTACCCTCGAAATTATTACACTTGTTTATAACTATGATTATTTGAAAAATTCGTAGCTTAGAAATGAAAACTGTTTATAATAATTAGATTTTCAGTTGCGTTCGATAGAAAAAAAAATTTACTAGGAGTAATATGAAGACAAATCGTGTAGCAATATATTATCTTAGACACTTGTACTTGGACAGCTCTTAATTACCTGTTAATTAACTGTTCAATGTACCACATACCACTGGTTGGTATCTGTTTCATTAGCATATAAACTTAGGTTGCGAACAAGATGTTGTCTATGCAGGAAGTAATTGAGATATAATCTGAAAATTTCTGAATGGTAAAATTGATTTTGAGCAACCATTACATTGCGAGAACGGTATTAAAATAGAACCTCTAAAACGTTCGCGAATGAAGCAACCCTATGAACCTTCAGCCTCGTTCCCAGGGCCTTTCCTTTCAAGAGCACGGGAACGAGGATGATGAGCAAAAATTTTAAATATAGTCCTGTTGTTTTCCTTTCCGTATTAAGTAAAGCTATTGAAAAATATCGAGTTTCTAGAATCGGTTTTATTTCTAAACTGATTTACGGAATTTTCTTAGCGAAATTTTACGGTTAAATGGGATCGGATATTTTGAGCTCCATATTTTCCTGGGCCGTTCTTTCACAGTGTCATCAGCTGTAAGCTAGTTTCATAAAATCTCCAAGTTCTCATGGTGGGCATCATGCTTAACCTTGAAGAGGACATATATCTCAATTATTTAAATTAATATACGCTCACACATCGATATATATTATTTGAAATCTCTTTCACTGTATGCAGTCCAAGGTAAATTGTAAATATATCCTTTTAATTAAAATTTGGAGAAAATTTTGTTTGTGGGGGACGGGCCGTTATTACATCTTATGCTGAAAATACTTGAATTTCAGTTTACGCGTGTGTTCTTGATTCTCAACCACGTGACTCCGCCTTGACGACGGTTGCTACCCACCGTATTGGTGCCCAAGCAGATGCGCTCGATGGAGAAAATGGTTCATTGTGTTGTATCTGCTTGTGGAACTAAGTAGAAGTGACCGAGATAAAGAGAATGGATTTCATCGAATACCTTCAGTGTTTACCAGCATAGGGAAATTTGAAGAAGAATTGACAACAGAGTGAAGAAAAATATGGATGAGGGCGATCAGTCGCGGTGACACAGATTCGAAAGATGTGCCTATCAGCGAACGGGTGTGGGGAAGCATTTTGTTTCTGGGAAACCAGCTCCTTACTAACATAAACCTTATTCGTAAATGACGGCGATTTCGATATTCTTTTGTATTAGCCCTACTAGTCTCGTTTTGAGTAACATATTCTTTTGAAAGTTTAACCCAAGAACGAGGCTAGTAGTGCTAATTTGAATGAAGACAAACGGATATTAAAAAACGCCATTTATGAATAAGGTGTATAAGCACGACGTGGAATGGATGCCCAGATTGCAATTTGGTAAAAAAGTTATCGTTCTAAAGTAGACCATGTAGCGAAAGCAGAGACTAGGGCTGAAAGGGCAAAGAAGCCAGCACTAATATTGATCGTATTACTGAAGTCGCACCCAAGACACGTGCCACTAATTACCGTGTTCCGTTTACCATAACTTTCCATCCGTTAATAACTCCATAAATCTTATTGTTAATCTTAATTTTCATTTCCATTATTCTCATTCCAGCATTTCCGTAATATTTTTAGTGAACGCCCGCTTTCAGTTCATTTAAGAAAGATCGCAATCTTCGCATTTTAGTTCACGCAAAATGTCTTACTTTGCCCCTTTGTCGCCTCAGGTACCCATGTTACGGGCCCAAAGTCTACTCTTAATATCACTGGTCATTTCCATTGATTATATGTAAGGGAAACTGGCCCTCGTTTTAGGTGATCGCTTCAGACATAATCTTTGTGACATACGCAAGAACGAACTATTTAAACCTGTCTCGACATTTAATTTCTTCTAGTCTTTGTATTTTTAGTTTTGTTCCACTCCGTGTTTCTATCAACAACGGCGGAAACTATTGTCAAATCAATCATACATTATGCACACTGAATCCCACGATCTAAATGAACGCTGCATTTTCTATTAACCTTCTGTGTAGTCGTCATCTCCATCCTTTTATATCCTTTGTTTTTTACATGCTCATCCCATTGTCATCTTGATTTACCTTACTATATACAACCACCTCTCATTTATCTTTGATGTATTCACTCCAACAAAGGACTCCTTTCCGAAATATCAGAATTTTGCGTGTACACAAATGCCAGTCCAACACTTTTTTGTTTTTGAAGTTGAATCGCTGATCGCATGTATCGTGTGTACCGAAATACTAATAAGTCCGTTTGAGTGCAGAAGACTACACAACACGAAAATAAAAACCAACGGTTATTCTTGTCGGATCTCTTGTGGCAGAGATACGTGTGCCAAACGTCACTTGAAGTGCAAATAAACAATAAAATGCAAGGCTTGCACTACGACAATTTCAAAACTTTAATTGCAAATATTTCGACTAGCACAGAAGAAGACTAGTTCTACTAGTCGAAATATTTGCAATTAAAGTTTTGAAATTGTCGTTGTGCCAGCCTTGCCGAAATAGCAAGCAATTTGTCCCCCATAATGAGATTCTCGTGGATTTGTTCCCCCTACAAAAACATTTAATAATTCGAGCTTCTGCAAAAGATTTTGCAAAAATTTAATTAACATTTTTACAAGACTTGTTTTATCAAAGATAGTATTTTAGATAACGAACTGTAAACAAGCTGCCCAGCAAAAAACGCTAATTTTCTATTGACACATTCAAATGAATTTTTGAGGAAAAAGATTGCACAAATATGCAGCATCATTGTAACGAATTATGTAGACTGATTAGCTTGCCTATCGCTACTAGATATTAGCGTGCCTATCGCTACTAGCTAGATATTAGCGTGCCTATCGTTACTAGATATTAGTGAGCCTATCGCTACTAGCTAGATATTAGCGTGCCTATCGTTACTAGATATTAGTGAGCCTATCGCTACTAGCTAGATAT
>JAOTRI020093901.1:0-15190 GCA_028564885.2 Zoanthus sanctaehelenae | reverse complement strand
TGGGAGCTAACCTGCGATGGATTAGTGTCCCATCCAGGGGGAGTCAAAGACTCTCATCCGCTTAACACTACAGAAACAGGAGATAAGCCCCGGCCCCATGGGCCTCTAGGCTCGAGAGGATAAAGCTTGTTATAGAATTGTGCGCCTTGTTCATTTTACATTGTTTTGTAAAGATCATACGATTCTTTAATTATAATTTTTCAGACCTGTGGCCCGTCAAAGCATGATTGTGAATGATTGTGAAACTGGCTAATTGTCGGTTTTCTTTCTTCTGTTTGTACGAGTACTGGTAAAGTTATGTGTGAAATTTGAAAAATCTTCCCCGCTTGGGGATGTTTACTCACTATAACTTAGTTGGGGTAAAGTTGCTCAGTAAAGCTTTATAAACCTGACCCTGTATTAACTGACCAGAAATGGCTTGAATTTAATACACTGCGCAAAACTAGGAAATCGCGAACATTTCAAGTCACTTTATGTCAAAAGGCAACCAAATGGAACAATGAATAATCCTATTGTCTTGGAGTTTCAGGAAAAAGATAATTCCGACGTTTGAATTCATATAGAAGAAAAGTTAGGCAGGTAGCTAAAACAAAAGTCATCAGACTCAACACAATATTATACAAATCAATTATCAACAGAAGACAATGAATATAATCTTGCTATCTGCGAGCTTCAGAAAAAGATAACGAAAAGGATAAACTCCAACGTTTGAATTCACATAAATGAAAGTCAGGTAAGTAGCTTAAACAAGGCAACATATGTCATTATACAAATCAATTATCAATAGAAGACAATGAATATAGTCTTGCTGTCTGCGAGCTTCAGAAAAGATTACGAAAAGGATAAACTCCGACGTTTGAATTCACATAAATGTAAAGTCAGGCAGATAGCTCAAACAAATGTCATTAGACTCAACACAACATTATACAAATCAATTATCAACAGAAGACAATGAATATAGTCTTGCTGTCTGCGAGCTTCGGAAAAAGATAAAGAAAACGAAAAGGATAAATTCCGACGTTTGAATTCACATAAATGTAAAGTCAGGCAGGTAGCTCAACCAAATATTATCAAACTTAATGTAGCATTATACAAATCAATTCAGACATATATCAATGTATGTTGTTCAGTAGTATGAAAGAAAGAATAAGTAATTGTCAGAAAAAATTGGTATAATATGCCCTGAGCGCAGGAATCGAACCCACGTCTCCCTAGATTCTAGTCAGGAGTGCTAACCAATATACCATCAGGGACCACCAATTCCAGTTTGAACAAAAGATAACATTTAACGTTTTCTTTTTGAAAAGAAACAGTTTTCTGCCAAATAAGTTGCTTCGCTCTCTTGTGCATGTGAGTAGAAACTGCTGAACTAACTAACTGCGTCAGCTTATGTGACAACGTCTTTCCTAGAGTTTTCGGGAACGAGGCTGACCTATGTAATATACAAGGACAACTAAATGAAATTTGACCTTTGGAACGAGTTTGAAAATTGTTCTTTAAGTTGAACCTAAATCAGTTTAGGTCGACACAACCTAACCAAAATGGCCATGTTACTTTATATCTCACCAGAGCACGAAAAACATTTGCTGATTGCTGTTTTTTTAAAAATGCCTGTTTTCTTGAATCCAAGCACTAATTTTTCAATTTGTTTTCATTGATCTGCTCTCAAGTTCTCCAAGACGTTTGAAACTGGTCAGTGGTCTCATCAGGCTGTACATAAAAGGGCGTGGCGCATATTTCATTTCCTAAATACCGTAGTTATTTACCTATAAGCCGAGCTGTTTTTTCAGAAATTTTGACTTCAATCTGCCAAATTATAATTACGTCCAAACAAGGGGGTTCGGCTTATAGCCGAGAGTTTGATCTAATTTGTTTTTCTTAGATGTCTTTTTTTCGAAAGCTCTCGGCCATCATCATATCTCTTAAGTTTAGGGTCTCGGCTTATAGCAAAGGTCGGCTTATAGCTAAATAACTACGGTAGTTTACGTTTGTTGTCAAAAGTTTCCATATTACCTGCAATCTAGTACCCAGATCTCACTGTGATATCTAATACGAGATTACGCTACCTGATATCAGTCTTCATACAAATTGTTGTATTCTTGAGTGCACTACGCGAAGACAACGGAATTCCAAAACAACAACGTATAGTCTATTTACAATAAATTCAGGAAATAACAACAGCTCGGGAGCTCAAGGTATGCAATTTGCCAACTAGCCACAGTTCGATTACTTCTTCTATTACTTCTGCTATCTTGCCAGAAATTCTATTAGCGTGACGAAGTCCACAATAATATTCTGCTAATTTCTAGTATAGTGAATCAACGTTCTATTTATAGAATGTTTACCTAGGGTCTAGAGAGCTCTCGCAGTATCAAATCATTCTCCAATAGAAAATTTTAGCAAACTACAGAAAGTTTTAGCACCGTCCTGTTAGTACTTCTTTCCGCATTTTCTAGAACCCTATTTTCTCATGGTGGCTAGCCGCCACAACACTTCTTTACACACTTACAAATTTATTCATACATTCTTTCGCTCGTTTATTTACTGATATTTTTTCATTTATTTGCTCGGTCCATATTCCCGGTGGGGGAGTACTATATAAGTTCTTGGGTGGTGGTGTGTTGCCCTAAGCTATAAGCCAGATAGGGCGGGCGCAATTAGCAAGACCTCTGCTTTTATTTCCAACCACAAGGTCCCCAGTTCATTCCAGCACTTTGCCGAGATTAGAATGATTGTATGACCTTCTTTTCCGCCTAAGATAACTGCTCAGCTTTCCATCCTTCCGGGGTAGGTGAATGAGTACCAGCGTTTGCTGGGAGCTAACCTGCGATGGATTAGTGTCCTGTCCAGGGGGAGTCAAAGGCTCTCATCCTCTTAACACTACAGAAACCGGAGATAAGCCCGGCTCCTTGGGCCATTAGGTTCCTATAAGAATTTAGCTTTTAGCTTTAACTATCCCAGAACTTCTCCCAACTTGAGTCCATACTTTTCAATAAACAAGTTTGAGAGAATTTCACTTTTAATCTTCAGTATAGTTCGCTTTGTTTGATCAATTCTCATTTTCTCATCACCAAATGTCTTATTTTCTATTCGTTATGTAAGGAGAAGTTGAATGTTGATAAGTGATTGAGAGTGAAAGGGTTAAGTAAACATACGTTAAAAGCTACCTAATTGCAACATTTCCATTAGTTTCTTTATGATACTTCGCATCTGTGCTCGATCGTCTTTTTGTTAATGCAAAATAGATGATCATACTCTCTCAACTCCAGAAGCTGTATCCTATCCCAGACAATTATATTAGATCCCTTAGTAATACCAAATAGTTCTTTTGCAGTTTGAGGTCACGTGATCACACCGACCCTAAATTTATTAGTTACGACAAAATGATGCTCAGAAATGGAAAGAGTAGGTTAAAAATTAGTTAGCAGGCATAGATTCAAGTCTCAACGTTAAGTACTTAAAAAAAGACAGTAAATATAAAATCAAACTTTTTCTAAGGATATGTATGTGAAAATGATACTGGACAGCAAGCCTTGCTCTCTATCCTGTTTTCTGCTGCTTGCCAGTTTTTACATATTTGAAGTAAAGAGCTGAAACATTTCCATTTTATTAATGTCAACCTTCTCTTTCCATTTCTGGATGCCATTCTGTCATAGCTGATTGATTTAAGGTAGCTGTTGTCACGTGACCCCCAACTGCAAAAGGCCTATTGGCGCACATATGCTATTGAAATTGTAAACAAATATCTAACTACGTTATCGTACGTAAAGTAAACAAGCCAAAACACACAAGTCCCCTCGAAATATACACTTTATTAAATAACAGTTTAATATTTCATATCAATATCATAAAATTCTCGTAAAAGTTATCAAAACCTGATAGTTTCAAAATCTTAGAAAACCATAACCACAACATTTACAACAACACATCGACAAATAATTTTAAAGACCTAAATGCATTTTTTTGTTTCGGAAATGAAGCAACTGCTTTCTTATATATATTTTTTAAATTTTAAATATCCTCTCAAAATTTTCGTAATTCAGGAAAACAACCTTTCCGATGTTAAAGCATCCATAGCATTCTCTCGGTCGGAATTTCTTTAACTGTGTAGGTAACCTCCAAAAACTCTTTATCGTCTCCTTGGTGTTAACCAACTTTACTTGTTGATTTTTTTTGAAAAACCCATTGAAGTGCTTCGGCGAGTAAATGGATATGTGATTTAATCGTACTTACACACCGATAAAAAAAACTTTTTTTAACTCGATTTAAAAAATAGATAATCATGGACTACATGTAGTTACAGCAATCAACTCTCTCGTCTTTGGCAAGTGATAAAGAGTAAAAATGATTTTTCTGTAGTTTGTTTTAATTTTCAAAACGACCATCCTCTTGGGTATCCTGTGTGACTCCTATTGCACGATGGACGTCTACTTGGGAACCCTGTGGTTATTAGTTGCATCCCTCATACGTCTCTTACACAAACCCATGACAAAGTGGCTACCGTAATATCAGCTGTAGCTACAAAGGATAACGATGAAACGAATCTACCAAATAGATAGAGGACCGAAATGATGACGTCATAGATCGTAAATTTGTGCAATCACTAATTTGGTTTTAATATTCAGAAAGATCAAGATGAAAAATGCTTCCAAGACAAAATTTAGCATTTTGCCACCCACCAGTGATGAGACATTACCACAGATATTCTCCGATGACTCCATACAAATCCTTATGACATTAGCTTGGTTCATAACATCAAGAACCAAGCCATTTTTAGAACGATTTGTATGGAGTCATTGGAGCATATCTTTGGTAATATCACGCCGACAATTTCAACTGATTTTTTGCAAGGATTCACTTTTGGTCTTCATCTCTCTTATGATTTCGACAAATCCCAAAGTTCACAAATTCTAATATTTGCGACGTCACACTTCGCCACTCTATTGCACCAAACGGTTAAAAAGGACCGCAACCAACGTCAGCTAGGACGACGCAAAGTATCCTGGTACACTTGAGGAGTACAAGTCTTGCTATGATTACTAAGTGCCGAGAAATATTTTTGCTGCTTTTATTATTGAATAAAACTGCTGCCACCGCTTGCTCCTCAATGCCACCTCCTTATAAGACAGCATGAATAATAATAATTTGCAAACCGATTACACCTTTTACTTCATATTTTAAGTCATATTTATTCCCGGGCATCGCGATTCTTAGACCTTTGGCACGTTTAGCTTCATATATAATTCTTAAATATTTCCTGATTTACTATGAGCAATGACACTAAAAGTGCATTATACGGGTTAAGTGATTCTTAAAATGTCCCAAATCTGAGACTCATGGTTCTTACAAACTGTACTCTTATAAAAAAATGTCCGTGTATTTTAGAAAACTGACAACATTGAAACTGCAAAACAAAAAAATGCCGAATATCATCACGATTAACACTGAATAGGTATCGATTCTTCTAATAGCATTCAGGCATAAACTTAATCACAAGTCATCTCAAGTGTTCTTAACAACTGAAATTCCGTAAGTGCATGTAAACCCAAATGTTCGATCATCACCGTAACTACAAAAAAACTGATGTCTTGAACATTAACCCTTCGTCAGAGCATCTGTAATTTAGACAACTCAAGGTTGAAATGTTTTGATCGTCACAGTAAGTAGTGAGAAGGGGCTGATGTTTAGAGCGTTAGTCCTTCATCAGAGCAATTGTAATTTAGACAACTCAAGGTTGAAATGTTTTGATCTTTACAGTAAGTAGTGTAAGGAGCTGATGTTTAGAGCGTTAGTCCTTCATCAGAGCAACCGTAATTTAGACAACTCAGGGTTGAAATGTTTTGATCATCACCGTAAGTAAAGTACAGAGCTGACGTTTGGAGTGTTTCTCGCATCTCCAAAAATGACGAAAAGGAGGTATTTGTTCTACAAAAATTTCATCCTCTGAGCTTATTCCAAGCCGTTGCAGCACTTCGTCTGGGATTTACGGGTAACTGCAGTTAAGACAAATCAAAATAGTGACAACAGATGAAATAATGAAAGAAATTGTCACTTCAAGCGTTTTTCCTCAGCTGATGTAGTTAAAACCTCCATCAAGCCTCATGGGATAATGTCGTTATCGCAGTTGATATGGTCTCTGCTTTCCAACCGAATACTTCCGCCTAAACTCAGCTTTCCATCCTTCCAAGGTAGGTAAATGAGTACCAGCGTCTAATGGGAGATAACCTGCGATGGATTAGTGTCCCGTCCAGGGAAAAGCAAAGATTCTCATCGACTTAATACTACGGAATCCGGAGATAAGAGCCAGCCCAATGGCTCACTAGGCTCGTAAAAGGATTTTTGTTGAATCTCACGTTTTACCTACTCGCCGAAGCACTTCAAACATTCTTTTAAAAAAAATCATTCAACGATGCAGACGAACTTGGTTGGGTGTAGAAGTTAAAGTTTAATCAAACTAACTCAGATTTAAATGAATAATGTGATACTTCTCTCTGAAAATCTTTTGAAAGAAATTAGAGGGACTAATTTTGAAGGGTTTTTCCATTCAATCAAGAGGTCATGCGTAGTTAAACACCAATGTTAAATATCAATTCAAAGCAATTTTCGAAAATCTTTTATATAAACTACAAGTTTGTCAAAATATTCTAGTAATTTACACGCTACTTGACCTGATTACAGTAGTCAGTACCAGACCACTAATGGAATCTACCTTTAACCATATTAAGAAACCAGTTCAGACTTTGATTATCCTTGTTGTTAATTCCATCCCTTGCATTTTGTCTTTTGCTTTCTTGCTCTAAAATCCAGGTATCGTCCTTGTTTAGTCGATCTCTAGCACGCCCTTTTACTCTTCGTAAGTACCACAAATCTGGATCAGGATCTTGGGCCTTATCATAGCTTAGGGCTTTATCATGGCGCTTCTTGCGTCCACGAGCTCTGAGGTAATACCAGTCAGGAGTAGTTCGCGAGAATTCTCCCTTCCATGGACCAAATATTAATTTCGTATGTAGTTTTTCCCGATCGCGAGACCTGCGATAGTACCAATCAGCTCTAGAACGCTTGGGTGGGAGAGGACCTCTGCTCCATTCAATCCTGGCAGATTCTCTTTCAATTACTCTCTGTAAATACCAGTCCCCATTCTTTCTCTGTCCGACGCGAGGGGTTTCAAGCTCTGCCCGATCGGACGATTCTTTTTTGTCAGCTTTATAACAAAACTGAGGAAAAGCGCACTGCTTAAAAAACCAAGTCGGTGGAACAGGTCCTGAGCTGTCATTGATTTCATCGATCTCTACAACAACGTGCGCATTGTCGTGAAGTTCGGTACCTGACACGTCAGGTTGGATATTCTCAGTACCAGTCTCCCCAAAAGACTTGCTACTCTCCTCGAGGTGTCCACTAACAGCAGCTCCAAAGGTAAAATTTGCGTCATACAAAGCAATGCTTTTTTCTATCTGTCTCTTTTCTACCAGGCCAGTCTCAGCTTTGATTCCATCATTTCTTTTTTGAACAGGTAAGTATTGAGACTGGCTGCGCAACGGTCTTCTCTCTTTCGAGCGGAAAAATCTCTTGTTCTTTTTTACTAAGTGCGGAAACTTACGAGGACACTTTCGCGTCACTTCTTGTCCTTGCTCGAGTTTTTGTTCTTCCACTTGTAACAGCCACTGCTGTAGTCTCTCTAGCTCTTTCCAATACTTTCGTTTTCGTTCTCTCCGTGTGTCTTCGTCGTATTTCTTAATGCGATTCTTCTCCAGTTCCTTGAAATTATTCTCGTTTCCTTTAATCTGACCTTTTTGTTTTCTTTCGATCAGCTTCTCCTTTCCTTTCCACCTCTCGTACAGTAACTGTGCAGAAAGGATTTTCTCTAATTCTCTCTGCTTTTGTTCTTCTATATTAGGTGCTTTTTGCTCTTTTCCCAACATTTCCCATCGCTTGAACTCAAGTTGCTGTTGTTTTAATTTTTCCCATAATTTCTTAGCCCACTTTCGGTAGTTTGTTTCAAAGTTTCTTTTCAATTTCTCCAGCTTTTTTTCTCGGTCACCAAGTACTTTCTTTTTTCTTGACAAATCGTTCTTAAGACGTTCAACCTCTTTCATTCGCTTTGTCTCTGCTTTCTTCTGCTTTAACTTCAGCTTTTCCCAGTCTCTTCTTAGCGTTCTCTTCAGTTGTTTTTCCTCTTTTTCTTTCCACTTTTCTAAACGATTCTGTTCTTTTTTCAGTTTATATTCCAGTTTTTTTAATTTCCTTTCAAGTTTCTTCTTGTGACGCTTTTTCTCTTTTTTAAACTCTCTTTTTTGTCGTTTGAGTAGCTTAAAACCTTTACGAATCTGCATCTTTTTCGCTTTCAATGTTTTTGTTTTAGTTTTAATTTCAGACTGTTTTTGCTTGAATCGCAATTTTAATCGCCGGGCATATTCTTTAGTTTCCCTTCTTTTTATAACTAACGTGCGGATCTTGTTTACCAAGAATTCTCTTCTTTGTTGTCTTTTTGCTACTTTGTAACTTGGTTCGAAGCGCTTCTTTTTCACTGTTTCTCCCTTCTTCTTGAAAGCAAAGCCATTTGATGCTCGGATTTCTCTGCGCGTAGACTTTACTTGCCGAACAATCTTCCCATTTTGACAACCAATCACAGTTATGTCGCGATTTTTTCGCATTTTATTCCTAGCAATTTCCCATTTTTGTCGTCTTATTTCTTCATATTTGCGGGAAAAAGGTTCGAAGCTTAAAATACTAAGAAATCCAGACGAATTGGATGTCCAACTAATTTCTGCTAAACTTCCATTAGAATAAAAGCGAATGTCATTAATGGAGTCCAACTGACTTAAGGGGCTGAGAAGAACAATCTGGTCGACGCCCCCATTTCTACCCACCACATAAAGTTTCTCATATGCTTTTTCGCCATTTTTATCTTTCTTTGATGTTTCTGATGTTTTAGCTTTAGTGTTTACAAAACCCGAAAGAATGTTATTTTGATTTTTCATTTCCACATTTTTCGAGATTGTAAGTTTGGATTGATAACTATTCTTGCAATATTTGCACATTTCGATATTTCTTGATGGTATTATTTGTTTGTAGTTTTCCTCAAGATCCATGGATCTCTCGACATAAGTGAATGATGAACGGACAGCTGTTTCAAACGATTGTCCAATGTCGATAGTTTCTCTTTTAAACATGGTTCGGTCATTTTTTTCTGAAGACTTCAAGGGTTTTGTGTCTGAAAAGTGACGACCCTTTCTGTATGGACACTTATGTTTTAGAGGACTTGTCTTCAAATTATTTGTTACTGAAACTTTTCGAGTCACAACGGGTACTTGATGTCCATACGATCTTTTTTCGTCAGTTCTTTCGATAATCCAGCGATTTTTAAAACTGTTTACATCGGAATTGCAATAACCTTGAGCACTTTCAGTCAGCTTTGATTTGTTTCTTATGCTAATAAGCCCAGGTGGTGAATTCTGCGTCTTAACACGTGTCTGCACTGACCTCCAGTATCTAGCAGACTTTTTTAGCAACGAGTCTTTAGTTAAGCGCTTACTCATGTTGGTTCTCTGCTGTGCAATAACTCGCCAATGATCAGCTAAATTCTTTTCTCGGGAATAAAATGCTTCTAATCGCTGCCGTTTTTTCTCTAGAGACTCCTCAAGATGATTTTCAATTTTGTTTGTATTTTTTTGGTTTTCATACTTAATTCTCCAGTACCAGGACATCAGCTTTGTAACGTGAAGGCGATGTTTGACATTGTGATAAGATTGCAATAGTCTGTAGTGATCCTTTTGCATTCTTGGACAAAACGAATATAAATCAAGATGATCTCTTTGCTTGTCAATTAGTTCTTCACCCTCAACAATTTCTTGCTGCAAATTCCAAAATGTAAAGAGGTCTCCTCTTAGACTATCGAAATCTCTCACCTCATCTTCCCTATTTAAGCCCATTCTGTGCTCCCTATGACCAAGGCTGGTTTTCCCGCCATGCAGCCGCACGCTTCGTTCATTGAGGTAAGCGTTGATTCCTTTTGAAAGAATTGATAAAAATGTCATATAAAGATAGAAGGTCAGTTTATAAAATTGATACTGAAAATGTCAGATAAGGATAGGAAGTCAGTTTATATGTTCCATTTACAGGTTTACGGAGGCTACAAAATCTAGATTTTTCATAGTCACTGCTACAGGTCAACTGGAGAAAATACAAATTAGTCTAAATAAAATATTATTTATCGTGAGTATCAAGAAACAATAAAAGTATATTTATCTGCCTGTCACAATTCTTGTCACCGAAAAGAACGCAACGTTTCGACAGCAAGCCGGCAAGGTTTCATCTGGCGATGATGTTGACTGTATAATAGGCGCAAACATAATAGACAGTGGGATTGAAATACCTTACGCCTGTATGGACACTATGTACGAAAACATAACAGACAGTGGGATTGAAATACCTTACGCCTGTATAAACACTGTACGAAAACACAAAGATAAAATATACACCGATTGTATCACTTAAGGTAGTTGCCCTGGCAAATTTCATGTTCTCCAACAGAGTTAATTTTCACATATTTTGTACTTTTTCATATGTAATAACACAAAATAAATTTATTTTCCTGATCATATGTTTCAAAACCGAGAAAAATTAAGCCAAAATCAGCTATATTTGCCGAAAGTTGACCCTGTTTTACGAGTTGGAGACTGGGTAGGTTGTTAAGTGAGGTAGCCTACTGCAGTCTTTTGGCAGCGGTAGGTCACTTGAGTGCGGGATCATTTCATTTTTCAAAATGGCGGCCAATGAAGGCGAATGAAGAAACACTTCCTAACATGATATAAGACGGCCCTTGGATGACAGCCAAAATATTAAATAACATTACAAATATGGAATGACTTCACGTTATTAAAAACTTTTATTGCAGAAATGTACGCATGAGTTAATATATTTAACAAACATAGGGCCAATCATAGATTAAGGGTGATCTTACACCAACCAATCACGGCACCGATCACTTATTGAAAACGTGTGACACTGTATAACAAGCGCTTATCACAGTTTACCTCATCAACTGATAAAAACTTGCAGTTTGTAGTCGAAACGTCTTGGTGTTTGGACGACAAGAATCGTGAGACAAACATATACTACTTCTGTTGCTTATACATTAATTTAATTTTTATAGCCTGATGAGTTTAATCTTCGGATGTCTGACACTAGCTGTGAAAATGCAATACATACAATCTGCAGTACAAGTCTATAATGTATATACTGTATTTTGAGTTACTTCAAGGATGTCACTAGCATTTCGATACATACGATATTTGCACTCAGCGGTCCAAACCCATAATGCCTCCTTAGCGTTGCAATACACCGTTAAATGCCGATAATTTAGAACAGTATTAACACTACTGACAAAATAGAGTACTCACAAGACTCACTTTCTATTAGAAATAGAACAGTATTTTCACTACTGACAAAATAGTGTACTCGCAACACTCACTTTCTACTAGAAATAGAACAACATCATCCACTACTGACAAAATAGTGCACTCACAACACTCACTTTCTATTAGAAATAGAACAGTATCATCACTACTGACAAAACAGTGTACTCGCTACACACACTTTCTATCAAAAATAAAACAGTATCATCACTACTGACAAAACAATGTACTTGCAACACTCACTTTCTATTAGAAATTACTAGTCTCAAATACATAGCCACAGTAGAAAGGTCACTAGATAACACTTAAACAAAAGAATTATTAGAACAAGTTTAGAAAATCTCACAACACAGATATGTTTTAGCATTCCATCTTCAGTTTGGACAAATGATTCAATATGTACAACCGTGACAAAGGTTTTCGAATTAATACAATAGTGACAAAAAGGAATTACAGTCACTACTGTATTAACTCTACAAGCATTGTTACTATTGCACTGAAATACTGCCACTGTTATATCTCAAACCATGTAACAGAATCCACAGAGGTTCTGGATTCCAACCATCTGGATTCCAGATTCTGACCCACTGGATTCTGGATTCTTTATTCATTGGATTCTGGATTCCAAATCAAATCTGGATTCTGGATTCCATCATTGTGGTTTCCAGATTCCAACAATCTGATTTTGCCAGATTCCTAATTCTGGATTCTGTTTCATGGGTCGATATATCACTGTCTCTACATTGAAGATGGTGTATGTAAATGTCGAAAATGTCTGTGTTTAAACTTACAATTAAAAGTGTTATGTATTTCCTTGAAGTACTTGTTTTAAAAGTCACTACTAAAAAGTACAAGGAACCCTCAATCTCCCAGTCTTTCGAGACTGGCACAGGCGGTCAAAAAAGTATGAAAGTAACTAGTTTTATTTTTGAAAATGCAACAAATCAAAGAATCTAAACTTTTCTTAGAGGGAGATAGTCACCCTGGTTTGTCCTACTCTGTCATTCCACCTACATTGTACATTGCTGATTTTCTATAATGAAATTAAGTTTTAAAATTTTTAAATTAAAATCAATAATACAAAGAAAGATGATATGATTGTCATACCATGACCGATGCTAAATCCCAAGGCAGTTGTGAGGCAAAGAAGAATCAAGAATGTAGGGATATCAACATGAATAAACCCATCAGCTGTTGTTTGATCATCTTCCGGAAGAAGGCAAAGGCTATTTCCCATCGGCTTTTGTTGTTTCATTAATTCAACATCACCAGCATCATCAAAAAGATCAATCTTGAAGAGGAAATTTTCATCATCATCATTAGTATCAATATAATCCTCACTAATTTCTTCACCATCACTCTCACCAACAAAAGAAAAACTTGAAGCATCTGAAGAATCAAAACTTTTATCTCCTGCTTCAATGTCATTGTCACAGAAACTAGGATACCCCAAATGAAGGCTGTTAGAAGCATTACTTTCCAGACAAGAGTCTTCAAAAAGATAATGCACTGAAATATCTGAATAATGAGATGTCACAGATGATATTGAAGATTCCATCACTTCTACTGGTTCCAAATCATCAACTACTTCAAAGTCTTGTGATTTGTCATCAGACATACTGTCAGAATGATCAGTCACCATGTCAGTGGTACAAGCTTCTTCTTGGTCTTGTAAACGTAATAGTACACTTAGGCCAATCAGAGAGCTTGCATCATCAGAGCTGTCATCTTCATAGGTATCAAAATCTCCTTCAGCACAGTGATTCTCAAAACAACCTTTTCTTTCAGCAAAGTAGTCAGAGATTATCAAAATGTCATCATCAGCATGACTGTGATTATCATCTGCATTAATCACATTATAATCATCCTTCTCATCATCATAGGACTTGGGTGCTTCCACTAACACAACAATAAATAGAGTTAGCATTGAAATCATAATCTTTACCAAAACTAAATAATATTCTGGGTGACCAACAATTTTATTGTTCTCAATCCATTCTACACAATGTACACAAAACATCTTTCAATTTATAACTAACAACATAGAAACATTCTTTGTTCTTAAACTTTGCACTTTAATTATTAATTACAGTACTTAAAATTTTTGTTATACTGAAAAAATGATGGTGATGAGGAAACTTTCAATTCTGTTTTTGGCTAACAATTTTTGTCCACAATTTTTGGTCTATGGTGCACTTCACTTCCACTGACATTTTACTTCATGATACTCATTCATTATAGTTGTGCGTGCTTGCATGGATGAGAATTCAAATTAAGGGTACATTATTAGTAAGGTTTACAAATGATTATCTTTGCTTTTGGTATATAATACATAAGTATACAGCACACGTAAATAATGACAGTTCTAATTCATTGTACGTATTTTTACTATAAATTAAGACCTAATGGAGATGTTGGGATTGAAGGAAACAGTGGTTCAGATGGCAAAGGCGAATGGAGTGAGATGGTATGGGCATGTGTTAAGGAGGGATGATGGCCATGTTTTGAGGAAGGCATTGGAGTTTGAAGTGAAGGGAAAGAGGAAGCAAGAACGACCGAGGAAGACATGGAGATCGCAGGTGGAGAAGTAGTGTAGGAGTGTTGGTTTGAATGAGGAGGATGTAATGAATTTCAAGAGTGAGATGGAGAGTGGAAGTGGGAGAGACTGCTGGCAGAGTGGGGTAAATCTGGCCACCCTCATTTATGGGGATATGACAAAACCGGATCAAAACTGGATTGATGATCATTGATGATGATGACTTTATCAGTTAATTGAATTGTTAATTGAAAATGAAGTCAGAATAACTTTCAAACATCAGTTTGTAGCGTTTTAATTTCCAGCATAAAAGTACAGCAATTTTTAATATATATTATCAGGCTTAATGTAACATGATGGTTTATGGGATCAGGCCTAATGTAAAATGTGGCTAGGATCAGCAATAATGAGTTTTGGGGGTCGAGATCAAAATGTTGCCCCTGGGATTAATAATTTTTAAGAAGTGTAAATAAATAGTTAATTAATACTTTATTTAACGTCAATTGCAAAGGAAGTGGTAGCCCATTTTCTTCCTAGCCATGGCCAGAGGCTAATGTTTATAACTAATCAATCAATGGCTTATCAGATCTTGGTGTGAAAGTTAAATTTATAGAGGGAGAAAAACTGCAGTATCCAGAGAAAAAACCTTGGAGTCAGACAAAGATCGGCAAATCTAAGCTCACATGTGGATCCCAGGACTCAATCCCAGGTCATTAACTGAGGTGGAAGGTGCGACTAAAGGACCACTACATCAACCTGATTCTCCTCTGGGAGTAGCAGGGAAAACCATGTTATGAGCTTGCTATATCCAGGGACTGTGTAGGCACTAAGAACTAGTATATTAATTTAAACAAGTCAATTTTCTCCGCTGATACAATATTTTGATGTTTAAAATTACAAGGTAAAAACTCATCACCTGGAAAATCATCATCTAGAGCAGTAACACACTGGAAGCTTGAAAGTATTTCAAATTCTGGTTCACTATCATTTCCATCTTGCGTGTTAGCCTCTATTTCACCTCTTTTACGGTAACTTACAGAATCCTTCTTTGCCTATTAAAAAGCAAATTGGAAAAATATAGTAATTACTTCAATCACATGGAATTAGAGGCTAAACCTCAAATTGTCACTTCAAAACCTTTAACCTAGCTAACAGCTAGCTAGTTAACCCTTTCAGTCCCAGTTCATTTCTTAAGATCTCCCAACATGAGCCCTTACTTTTTATTAAACAAGTTTGAGAG
>JAOTRI020093890.1:0-15194 GCA_028564885.2 Zoanthus sanctaehelenae | reverse complement strand
GACACACACAGTGCACTTCATTTTTTATGTAAAAAGCTGTTCCGTAACATGTTCTGGTATTACATTCTGGAAACATGTCATTTCTGAAAACTTGGAAACCATTAAGCTGATAGTTTGATTCAGTATCGGAAGAGCTTAAAGCAGTTTCAACAAAAATATTTACATCTGCAGCTTGAACATTATAATCGTGCCTACTATAAACATGAACTCGGTTTTGGCTACATTTAGATACAACTTGTTAGCTAACAGCCAATAGTAGATTCTTGCCATTTCACGATTTGCTTTGTTTTCAACATTAGCTGCATTTGTGCCACTTATTGTTATGTTAGTATCATCTGCAAACAGAGTTGGAGTAGAGTATGCCTGCCCGGTTGTAGCAATATTCAATCATTTAATTTAGCTAGGTTGATTCTTTTTGATATTTTGTTCAATACTCATGTTTTTTGTTCAATCTTTTACGTTTTTTATTCAATCAATTAGATTTTTTATTCAATCTTTTATATTTTTATTCAATCTTTTATATTTTTATTTAATCTGTTATATAACTTTTTGTTCAATCCTGTAGATTTTTTATTCAGTCATTAAAAGTTTTTTATGCAATCTTTTATATTTTTATTCAATCTTTTATGATTTTTCATTTAATCTTAATTCCTGGGGCGAGCGCGGCCGGCAGCCCTTCTGTATATGAAACCCCAATGATCTTAGGTATCTTGACAGAAATGGTTCACCTGTAGAGTGACCATGATTTGACATGTAGTTTCTAATAATGTTATCAATCCCTTCGTCTGAGATTACTGGAAATTTCTGCAAATTAGTAATACCATACTCTTCAGCGCGACGCATAATGGTCCATCTGGACACGTCGAACATTTTTCATTTTTTGCAATCTTGCTCCATGAGAAGTTAAGCCCTCGGAGCTCTACCAAAACATCTTTAGGTATGAAATAGGCTGGTCTCCCTGCTTCTTTATTTATCACTTTCACCACGGGTAGATCACAAGTTTCAGTGGTTCTCGTGCACTTGTGACTGTAGTCTATGGATAGAGATATGAATTCCTTTTCAATTTCGGAGAAAACGCTTACTAGATCGTTCCACTTCTTAGCATCATTACAGCTATAGCAAATTTCCTGTAGAAGTTGCATTGTGTTTCCCAGTAAATCCGCGTGTGTTAGAAGGTCACTTAAAAGATTCTCAGAAAAAGGTAGTCCATCTTTGTGAAGTAGTATTTCGTCGGTTCGCTGTATAACACACATTAAAAATGTTTTCAAATCTTCGCTATGCGCGATAGCCATGTTTTTACAAATCGAATTTTTCCGATGGACTGTGGCCGCGCTCGCTCCAGGAAGATTAAATGAAAAATCATTTTGAAGATTGAATCAAAATATAAAAGATTGAACAAAAATATAAAAGATTGCATAAAAAACTTTAAATGACTGAATAAGAAATCTACAGAATTGAACAAAAGGTTTATATAAAAGATTAAACAAAAATATAAAAGATTGAATACAAATATAAAAGATTGAATTAAAAATCTAATTGATTGAATAAAAAACGTAAAAGATTGAACAAAAAAACATGATGATTGAATAAAATATCAAAGAGAATCAACCTAAATTGAATGATTGAATATTGCTACAACCGGGCAGGCATAAAAGACACAAACATTGCAAAGCAAAAAATGTAGAGTGGTTTCGCTTAAACTGTGAAACAATATTTCATAGCCAATGTCTAATATTTCATTCAACACAAAAGATTTGCTATAAAAATAGTGTACAAATATTTTTTTAGATCATAAATATGGAGTTTTGGCTATTCTGTTGATCGTTGTCAAATGATACCAGCGCCTATTTTGAAATGCGAAGATTGTAGTCGGCTAGTCCTGCTGTGCCGATTAATGCCGATATTATCTCGAACAACTTCCGAATCATCACCTACGCATGCGCCCAACCACCTGTACAATAGCATTGTGCCTTAGGCTCTTCGAGCCACTTGGCAAAACAATTCTGTAAAGTTGTAATGTCAGATATCCCAGTGAATTCATACTTAAGAAGTTTAAAATCTTTCAGGCTGTCAACTATGGTGTTGGAGGGCATTATCATGGTCATTTTGACTCGCACGAAGTTCGAGGAGACCGTCCTTGTTGCGATCTACGCTCACTTGAGAACTGCCGTCTGTGTAGGTTCGTCCCGTACAGTTCGTTTCACTAATTGTGTGTATTGAACCTAATGTTGCATCGTAGTGAAAATAATGTTATGAACTATTGTCGTTTGTATGGCAGTATATAAGCAAAGATCGGGTCGCGAAAGATCGTCTAGTGATGTACGTAATTACAAAAGATTTGGTTAAGAAAAAACATTTCAGGTATCAACAGGTTTCGAGCTGTTAGTGTTACCTCTGCATGCTATGTCGGTGCGGCGTAAATAACTGCGCAGCAAAGATTACGTAATTGATTTTAAAACTAGGAGACGAGCTTTGGTTTTTCACACTCAGGAAACTGCATAGGATCCAAAACTCATAACTTGAGCTGGGGCTCCAGATTAATGCTACGACCACTGAGTTTATAAAGAATATACAAATAGTGTGAAGTTTGGGCCTGATGTAAGGCGAGGTATCTCGTGGGTAGGGATGAAACTGTCCTTCGTTAACATGAGAATAACCGATCTTCTGCAATGCATGCCTACGATTTACAAAGTTGACCTCAGCCCCCGAGATTTCTTGGTGTGAGCCATTTACAATTTTATCTTCTTCCTTGAGTTGCCTCGGCCTCATGTGAACGCTATTACTGGAACCAGGGAAAATATAGAGAAACTTGCGGGATCGAGATACCTGGCCAATCCCCGAGATATCCCGGCCAATCCCCAAGACAGCCGGGCCACTCTTTGAGATATCATCAATCCCAATAAAGTATAAAAGGCTCAAGTTTAACAAATAATTTCATTTGAGAGGTCACTTGTTGTATTGGTAAATCTGTTCTTCTTGTAGGTACATTACAATTCTGTATTTCCTCAAAGATGTGAAAAAAGGAGGAGAAACGGCTTTTCCCATCGCAAATAATCAAACTTTCGAAAAGAAGGTGGGAGACACAATCAATGACTTCAATGACTTTAACGATTATTGTTTGAGTAGCATAAACATTTTTGGAAAACAGATGCCGTTATCGATAGAACACAAACTCTAGACATAGAAGTTCCAAACCAAGAGATAAAATATCATACTTCCATCCTGTATCAAAGCTCTGGAATACGTTACCCTTCAATTTCCCGCTCTTTACCCTGAAATGCAAGTGTTGATTTCAAATTTTTGGATTGGTTTCGTTCAATCTTAATGTCCAAATAGTTTGAAATGTATTTTACCGAAATGTCTAACTCGAATAATTCACTTAAATTTATCTGAATCTTTACTATTCCTTTTTGTTTATTTTAATCTATTTTTTGTGTTAGCTTTTCTTAACTTTTTTTCGAATATATATTTAATTTAATTTATACTATTGTTCAATTTAATTCATGCAGTTTTTAACGAGTTTTCATTTGCAGTTTACAAAAAATTTTGACAAATGTTTTGGACAGATTTCCTTCGGCGGAGTGGATAAAGCGTCGTGAACATCAGCCAAAACTTTTTAAAACTGTTTCTTTAGAAACACAAACGCAGTTTTCCATTTGTTTCGATAAATCTTTTAAAACAAGGATTTGATCATAGAAGAAATATTCATGTTGATCATAGAAGGAATGCTCAAGTTGATCATAGAAGGAATGTTCATGTTGATCATGGAAGAAATGTTCATGTTGATCATAGAAGAAATGTTCATGTTGATCATAGAAAAAATGTTGATGTTGATCATAGAAAAAATGTTCATGTTGATCATAGAAAAAATGTTCATGTTGATCATGAAAGAAATGTTCATGTTGATCATGGAAGAAATGTTCATGTTGATCATAGAAGAAATGATCATGTTGATCATAGAAGAAATGTTCATGTTGATCATGGAAAAAATGTTCATGTTGATCATAGAAGAAATGTTCATGTTGATCATAGAAGAAATGTTCATGTTGATCATGGAAGAAATGTTCATGTTGATCATGGAAGAAATGTTCATGTTGATCATGGAAGAAATGTTCATGTTGATCATAGAAGAAATGTTCATGTTGATTATAGAAGAAATGTTCATGTTGATCATAGAAGAAATGTTCATGTTGATCATGGAAGAAATGTTCAAGTTGATTATAGAAGAAATGTTCATGTTGATCATAGAAGAAATGTTCATGTCGATCATAGAAGAAATGTTCATGTTGATCATAGAAGAAATGTTCATGTTGATCACGGAAGAAATGTTCATGTTTATCATGGGAGAAATGTTCATGTTGATCATGGAAGAAATGTTCATGTTGATTATAGAAGAAATGTTCATGTTGATTATAGAAGAAATGTTCATGTTGATCATGGAAGAAATGTTCATGTTGATTGTAGAAAAAATCTTCATGTTGATCATAGAAGAAATGTTCATGATCATGGAAATGTTCTCGTTGACACAAGATTGCTTTTCTTATTTGAAAAATGTTTCGGAGTCCTTAAAGGGAATCGAGCATTTCTCACATATTAGATCAACAGTTCACAATTTAAAGTGGGATTACTTTGAAATCTTGGCAAGAGGGCGATCTGATTATCAATGTATAATAAAAGAGACATTGCTACTCAAGCAGACTCTTAATGAGTATGTCAGCAGCGAAAAGTTGTGTCTTTATTAATTTTGTATTTCAAGTTTGTCACCTTTGTCTTTTTTAAATAGTTAATAAGTTAGTGTTCCTGTGTATTTTTTAAAATTCAAATTATGTACTATTAATGGTCACTTTTGACGTATGTTGTATGTTGCATACGAAACGTCAAGTAAAGGATAATTTCAACTTACTACGCGTATATTTTTCATGTTCGTAACCGCAGTTTATGTTCTATTTCTTCTATAGTTACTTCAATGCTGAGGTTGTTTAATCAACTACTCATTTAGAAATTTGAATAATAACTACAAAATGACGTCTTTTTGTTGATATTTTCTCACAAAAAATGTAATTATTTGCTCTAGATTTGGAACAAACAATTTCCCTACCATTCCAATCTGAACGCTTACTGTGACAAGTCCAATGTTGTGATATCTCCCAAGAGAGGCTCGGCTATCATGTGGTACAATCACCATCTAGACAGCAGAGGGTGGTTGGGTGCCCTTCATCGTATGTCTTACCACGGGGGGTGTGACGTCCTCAAAGGAGAGAAATGGGTCGTAAACAATTGGATTAACGTCATCGGACGAAATTATGACGACCTAAGAACATGGACAAATCGAGAGAGAAAAGTCTTTGAAGGGAAATATGTTGGCTAACAGAGGAATAGAATCCACAATGGAGGTTAGCTTTATTCGGACTCCAGTAAAATGTTGATCAGATATTTTTTACTGCCCTTGTTAAATTATAACATATTTTTACTTTTTATTAAAATCAAGGATTAAACACTATCACTAATGTTTCGCAACCACTAGATGTGAAATGAAGTGGAGAATGGTTGGGGAATCAGGATGTCAGGCGTAAACTATGGAAAATTTGTAATCGATTTCCGATCGTCTCAAGATCGTTAAGAATGTTGTTATTCGGCAACCAATGAAGGACCTTTGATATGTGACGTTATATTTTGGTGTTTGATACATGACTTCGGCAAACCAGCACATGTACAAACAGATGAACAACAGTCAAGCTAGATACAACAGCTCCCTGACACAGTATGATAATTACTCCACGAGCTTACCACAGAATACATTTCGTTTATGTAAGTGCTAGCATTCCTTCAAGTGATAGCACCAAATAATGTTAATTCATATAAAATAAGGGAGAAAACGAAGATAAATTTTAGTGAAAATTGTAAATTACGACAATGAAATAAAGGAATTAGTTTAAATTTCTTCTGATCAATAGGATGTTCTTTCGCATGTTCGATAACTCAGATTTCTGCAGTTTCATTTGTAAGTCGGCCCACTGGAGCTATTATTCTCGGATTGGCTAACTTAAGAAAGCTTGCAATGTTTAAATTTTAATTAAGTCATACAAATTACCATGTATCAGTGAGATCGATCTCACTCGCTTTTCTTTTGTTCGTGCACACACGATTTTACACTCTGCCGCCTCGCCAGCATCGCGTTATCGATTAAACTTGCGGTAAAAGATCAAAATTTACAAAATATCCAAGATACAGGATTCCGTACCAAGATGTAACTGTCCTGTGCACTAGTATAATACTGTCTTCAGTCTGTCATAGGAACTGTTTACATAAGGAATCCTTTTATTGATTTTATTAACATTTCAAAATATATCAATCGCTTTACATTTCTATTTCTTATTCTTTTATAGATTGAAATTAAAATGAAACTAAAAAATATTATTAATCACTTTGTTGATTAATATCTTTGTATTGTTGATAAGACAAACGTCATTTTTTCACTTTTTTACCTTACGCTTTACGTCTAATTAGATTTGAGCTTACACAGGAAGTTTTCAAAAGCAAACTACGATGCAACTTTTGGTATTCTAATGAAAGAAACAAAGAAAGAAAAATTCGCTACGTTCTATTAGGTTCTCTAACTGCCATGCGGGGGCCCTGGGTTCGACCCTGGTTTTACAGTTGAATATTTCTACAACCTACTTTTTGCCATGCAGACCGTCAGTAAAGAGAAACGTCCCCAAGGAACTCTAATAGCAATCGTCGATAAGCTAAGAATTGTTCTTAAAACGAAACTGTAAATTGCGTGGTGCAGTCCTTTCCTAGTCCTTTGGAATGGAAACCCGAACAACCAATCACGTTTTTGCTGACCTCAAAGACACAGATTCCGAAAATACAGCTAGAAGAATAGAACTTAGTTCCGCTTATAAACTGAGTAGTAAACAGTTTAAAATTAGCATTGCTCTGAAAACTCTCCAAAATATTCACTGGCTTTGAATCACGCACGATACTGATTTCCCTGCATTTATAATAAAGAAGATGTGAAAAATCATTGAAATGATTTGGCATACCGCAAAGACTACGAAACAATCTAGTTGAAATTCAAAAAATTAACTCTCTACCCCAGAAACGAACAATGAACTCGATGATGGGCAAACGAGTCAAAGGAATTTCCTTGGCTTCACTATGGTAAGAATTGTCTCACTCTGCCATTGTAGTGCTGACAACTGAAAAATTAACTCCATCCTTCTTCAAACGATCGATCAGTGTTGTTCCGGCAAAAGCAGCTCCTGGAGTCAACACACCACCCCTGTGAACCATAATACGACGCCGTTAATTCCTTGAAAAAAACTTCTATTGAGATTTTTATATTTTAAAATGTTTAATTATTGCTACTGTAATGTTTTAGGCTCATCATAGTTATAATAAGTTATGATATCATGAAAGTTATCCCGAAAAACAAAAAAGACAAAACAAAAAACAAGAAAACTACAAAGCTACAAAGCTACAAAGCTGCAACAGTTGGAAGCAGCCCAGACTAAATAACTTGCATGATTGGTCATCAGATATTTAAATATATTGAATCTTCAATCTCGAACATTGCATTTCTAGCGTTCTGATTGGTCCACTCACAATCTCGGTTATCAGCTCAACCGAATGACCATATATGGAAACTAACACAAAAAATATCGGTTTTCAATTTATTTAAAGTTTGTTGTTATTTTCAAATATCGAAGGGTTTAGAAAGCTCACGAAATTTAATAAAACAATTATTCCATTCGCGCTTGTTGGATATCAGATGATTATGGCCAACTTGGTGCTATGGCTATGCACCTCATTGGCTATCTACCATCTCATATCCAACGCGCACTCTTGGAATAAATGGTAAACAAAGTTGGTATTATTTTGATTTAGAGCCGGAACCTCGTACCCAGGGTCATTTCATTGACGTAGTCAGTGAAATGACCCTGGGTACGAGGTTGTTAGAGCCGCTGCATACGAAAACGAATAGAACTTACGGCTCGAATCTCATTTATTGAGTATATAACAATTTTTTTTCTTGTTCTATTTATTGATATTCACAAAATAGAAAAATCAGTTTTAAAAAGACGAGGACAAATTTTTTTCACTATTTTTAGCAACAAATTTTACTCTAAAATTGGACCAAAGACTGGGGCAAGATGAAGTCAGTTGGCTTGCCTCATCTCTTCACTCTTAGTTTAACCCTTTCAGTCCCAGTTGAATTAGTAAGTGCTCCCAACTTGACCCCATTCTTTTCATTGAAAAAGTTTGAGAGAATTTGACTTTTAATCTTCAGTAGTTTGCTTTGTATGATCAATTCTCATTTTCTCATTACCAAATTACTTATTTTGTATTTGTTATGTATGGAGAATTTGAGTGTTGATAGCTGATTGGGAGGGAAAGGGTTAACTTTAACTTCTACTCTATATAAAGCTGCAATAAAATACCAATATTGAATTTTATAAATGCCAAGTGAATCTGATTACAGAAAGATTTTTAGTTCTGTACATTTTTTTTACCTTTGCTGTGATTTGCAAACCAACAGACGTAACAAATGATCTCTTGGTCGCGCGATTTAAGGTACAATAAAAATCTGTCATATTCATTTTAAGTACATGTATATGATAGATATTTATCGGCAAACCTGTTTGGCAGCGATTCTTCCAATATGACCATGGCTGCTTGCACCATACAGATAGGAGTAGTAACATAACCAAGCTCTGTAGAAGAGAACAATGAACCTTTTAGTTTCATCAGCAAAACAGGTTAAAGCTGAAGTGCTATATATCCATATTTTCCTATCTATACTTTCTTTCTATCAAAGTATATACACATATAAATACCAAAACTGTAAACTGCTTGATATTGGCTTTGAAACCGGCTTCTCTAGTTCAAAAGAAGGGTAATATAACCTTGGAACACACAAACATGTGATATTTGGGCTTATTTTGTCTTAAATTTTGGAAAATATTGTTTTTTCGGTCAGTGAATTACTTCAATCACGTCAAGTGCCTATTAGCCATTGACTTTACAAGTTGTTTCAGATGAAAAAACAAACATATTTGTGGCTTTATGATAGATGTTAACCCTAAACATTAAAATGCAAGAAACATTTTTATGAATCGATTTTCATTGAAATTGTTCTGTTCGACTTAAAAAATCCATTCTCGTCGATTGTTCTGACCCTCGATAGCGTTGTATGCGCTCCCGTATATATTTAGTATTCAACATTTACTCCGACGAAGGACTAACGTCCGAAACGTCAGTAAGTATTTTTTCTTTTGTACGCTTTATAATATACATAGTTATTACCGAATAGTATTCAACATTAATGGACGTAAAAGCGGGAGACGGGAGCGTTAACATATATACTTTATTCACTGAACTGTATTTAGGAGACGCACAACCGGAAAAAATGAAACTGAAAACTGATACAAGATTTTATGTGTCCATGCTTATGTTTAAAATAAGTGTGGCACTGTACCTGGGCCAGTAACTTGCGTTACAATTTCACAATCTGGTTTTGAAGGAAGATCACTAGAAATAAAAAAATAAATTCATTACATAAAATAATTCTAGTTTAAGTTTAAATTTGGATATATGCCTCGGACATGAACAAAACATGTTTTTTGATATAACAGAACAACAAAATAAAGTTATGGCAAGGTTGTAGAACAAATATAATCTGAAAATACCCGGCCCTACTGACACTGAATTTACCAGAATTAAAAAATAGAAACGAAGTAAAAATAGCAAATATAGTTTAAGATTAGAAGAACAGCTTCAATTATTTGTTATCTAACAGCGTTGTGTACACCAACACAGAATTGCCGCCATCTAAATCGATGACTCTAAGCTGATCATTTTAAGCTCAAATAAAAAAGTCTTTAGTAAGAATTGTTTTCATTTCTACTCTCCGCTCTGATGATTTTTCAGAATTTCTGCTAACCTAATAAGAAAAACAAGTCCCTTAATTCTCATAAGCACAAAATATTACTAGTATAAAAAGAAAGACCACACTATAAATAGCAAAATCCCAAAGTTTGATGTCAAACGGATGAACAGTTAGCGAAATACAGCTGTTTAAAAAAAAACAAGAACTACTAAAGAAATGCATCATTATTGGCGTCCGGACGCTAAGTGAAGAAGTCTGGATACCTTACATTTCCGGCTTTAGTAATTCTTGTATTTTAAAGCAACTGTATTTCGTTAACTGTTCATCCGTCTAACATCAAACTTTGGGATTTTGCTATTTCTAATGTGGTCTTTCGTTTTATAGTAGTCATATTTTGTGCTTATGGGAGTTAAGGGACTTGTACTCAGGCTCTCCCGGTATGAAATCCGGCAATGAGAACAAAGAAGATTTTAAATTTGGAATGACCATCTGGAAAACAAGTGAAAGGATGCACAATTAAGCTTGTAATACCTTGAGCAGTTTACAACTTGTTATCAAAGATAAAAATAATTATACTACTGTACCCTCCTTCCATTGTTTTCCTGCTATAACCGGAGCCATAGAACTTGAACGAAAATGAGGTTCCTTCAATCTATTGTAAGTAAAATATCAGAAAAGTTCATTTATCCAGATACAGTTTCAACCAGTTGATATGACATCTTGACAAAATAATTTGCCAATATAGTTTTTACGTGTTTGTTCACTCCTACTACGTATACGAACAGCATGTATATTGCTGATGAATAAACTGTTGGTAGGGCAGTACCTGAGTTGAATAAACTGTTGGTAGGGCAGTACCTGAGTTGAATAAACTGTTGGTAGGGTAATACCTGAGTTGAATAAACTATTGGTAGGGCAAAACCTGAGTTTAATAAACGGTTGGTAGGGTTGTACATTAGTTGAATAAACCGTTGGTAGGGCAAAACCTGAGTTCAATAAACGGTTGGTAGGGCAGTACATAAGTTGAATAAACCTTTGGTAGGGCAGAAGCTGAGTTGAAGAAATTGTCCGTAGGGCAATAAATCACAACTTGTTGATTGGGCAGTACCTGAGTTGAAAAAACTGTGTTAGGGCAAAATCTGAGTTGCGCAAACCGTTACAAGGGCTGTGAGATCGTTTGGAATAAACCAATTCAGTCGTCAAAACAGAATAATTAACTTAACTTGTCTTGACTTTAATTAAGAACAATCATTATTTACACAAACTAATTGAAAAAGTCCTAACTCTTTTTCCATTTCCATAGTACTTACCTGCTCCTTAGTTGGACCTTCATGACTGAAAAATCCCCCAGAGAAGAGTCTTGGGTACTGACAAGACAATATCGTGAAATAATTACATCAATTTGTTACAGCTAGGCAAAGCTACATATACCTTTAATTAACCGTGTGCGAGGTCCGTATCGGGCCATGAGGAAAACACTTGGGTCCGTAACTTACGGTACCGATAGACAAAATGAGGTTAATAAGACATTTTATTGACTATTAAACAATTGTTATGTTACAAAGTTTTTCTCTGCTGAGATCGAGCCAAGCAGTTCAAAGTTTACTACATTCAAAAATTGTCAAATATGAGATTAGGTAAATTTTTATTTTTAAAAGCACAAAAGTAGGCAAACACAGACGCTTGGGAAGTTTTTACACAAGTCTGTATACCGTAAGTTACGGACTCCAAACTGACCAATCAGAGCACACGAAATTTGTTGGCCATTATAATAAACTACAAGTACAATGGTTATCACTAAGTGTTAAGCAATTGAAAAACTTTGGAAATAAATTTAGATGATGTAAATGGAAAGTTGTTGAGCTCATATAAATTTCAAACCCCATAATTCTTACGTAATCAGTTACATTCTTGCTTCTGTTTCCACATCATCCATATCAATGTACAGAAAAGGTCCACAGTGTGGATAAATTAATTAGGGAGGAGAAGAATAACTGTAAAGATCTAGAAAGCTACTGACTGCCAGAAGCTACTAATAAGTTTGCTCAAAACTTTATCTTGATTCTTTGAAAGTACTTAAACTGGCTTACAAAATTATATAATCAAACAATTAATATCACGCATAGAGTTCTTTGATAATCTCTGGCTTGATGTAATTTTTACTCCAATAACAAATTTACACAAAAATAGAAGTATGAACTAACATTCAACAATTAACTAATCTTAATTCACCAGCTAGCATTCATTGGTGTTCTAGAAGTTGAAAACGCTTAGTAAAGCTCTTCAAATTCAAATGACCTTCATCCTTATTGTAATTAATCAAAAGCTACTTTTTTATCCCATAGGAATTTAGCATACAAAGAAATTATAAATAACAACATTGCTTCTTTGACAAGACTCCGTTGTTGAGAAAAGCTTCCGAGGACTATGTTAACTTCAACTTTATTATTTCTATCACATGTGTTACAGTTATCACACCGCCAGCAGGCGGTCTGAGGACAAAATTCTTATATATATATATATAATATAAAGAAAAAGTGTTTACTTTTTCTTTCTATTACATATAAGAAAAAAACGTTCAATTAGGTTATATTAATGACTGCTGTTAAAAAATTATTTACTTTGAGTGCAAACAACTGCAAATACCAAATTAAAGATAGATCTGCACATTAAATTTGCATTATATTTCTCTACAAGATTTCATACCTTTTCCAGAAGGCTCCTTCCAAACCTAAACCGTGCTAAGAGTACAAATATTGAGCCAAAAAACATCAGTAGGATTACTGAAAACAACGAGTTCATGGTCATATATGCTCCATATTGTATGGGCTTTTTCTGTTGCTCTTCTACCATATAACGCTGTGTTCTTCTCACTACTGATGCATCAGAACCAAGAAAGGGAATGCACCACTTGTTGAGTCTTTTGCTTTGGAACACTGCACCCCTGACAAAAATAACAAAGTAAAAAACAAAACAAGATAAACATGTGACAATATATCATTAGGTTAACAGAAATGCTTTTTCTACTCAGGGAAAAAACTTCACCAGTTTCTGCAACTGTGCAATTTACTCTAATAATTTTTCACAACCACCATAATCCTCATCATTACTGGTCACCATAATCCTCATCATCACTGGTCACCATAATCCTCATCATCAATGGTTACCATAATCCTTATCATAACTAGTCACCATAATCCTCATCATTACTGGTCACCATAATCCTTATCATAACTAGTGACCATAATCCTCATCATCAATGGTCACCATAATCCTTATCATAACTAGTCACCATAATCCTCATCATTACTGGTCACCATAATCCTTATCATAACTAGTCACCATAATCCTCATCATCAATGGTCACCATAATCCTTATCATCACTGGTCACCATAATCCTCATCATCAATGGTCACCACAATCCTCATCATCACTGGTCACCATAATCCTCATCATCACTGGTCACCATAATCCTCATCATTACTGGTCACCATAATCCTTATCATCACTAGTCACCATAATCCTTATCATCACTGGTCACCATAATCCTCATCATCACTGGTCACCATAATCCTCATCATCACTGGTCACCATAATCCTTATCATCACTAGTCACCATAATCCTTATCAAACTTTGGAGAAGGGTGGAAAGTACAAAGATCGTACCAGACAATTGAAGAAAAGGGGGGGGGGGGGTGAAAATCCACCCAATTCGCCCCCTGTATCCGCCCATGCATTTACATTTAATCAGAAAGGAAATTTGAATTTTTGATAAATTAAGGAAACTATTGAAAAAGACTACCAGTGTGTGTAACTGTTAGTAGCATTAAACCACCACTAAAAAGTCAAGTAAAATATAAAAAGTATAAATTATCTAAATCTGCTCAGTACCTTCTTGGTAATTTGGGACCAAACTTTGGCATTGGGTTCGGAAATAGGTCCTTTCTCAACCTTTTTAGATTTCCTTCAAAGTGACTAGCAACTCCATAAATGATAGAGTGATATGTCCCATAATGAACTGCTGCACCCTGATTAAAGCCAAAAATATTGAAAACAACATGAATATTTCATTCCCAATAAGTTATCAACACTCAACTTCTCTTTACATTACAAATACAAAATAAGACATTTGTTAATGAGAAAATATGAAATGATCAATCAAGGCAAACTACTCAAGATTAATGGTGAAATTCTCTCAAATTTCTTCAATGAAAATTGTGGGTTTAAGTTGAGAGAATTTAATAATTCAACTTGGACTGAAAGGATTAACTAATTAGTTAGGCCAAATAAATGTTAGTATAAAATTATAGAGAATAATAATTTTTTATGCAGTGGCACAAACAAACTTATCTTTGAGTTGAAAAAATAGTGTGTAAGTGGGTGGAATATGAGGAAGGAACTTTCCAAATTTTCTGCTATATACCATATCTTTATATCACATCCAACCTTGGAAGTGGAAAACTAGGGACAGTAAACAATGAAGATGATGATGATATTGATGCAGATAACAAACCTTTGGTCCACTGTGAGCTGTCAGAAAACTTTCAACATGGCAAAGATCACCTATTTAACAAAAACAAGTATTAAAAATTTTTATTGCATGTGTATAATGAATGTCTGGAGAAAAACGTTATAATTAATATTGTGATACAATAAAATCCAAACATTTGCATTCATGCAGGTTGATTGCACAGATGAAGCACCAACAACAGTTAAATAAAACAAGTTAAATAATCTTTTTCCTTAATCGAACTTCCAACTTAATTAATTTATTTGACAAATAATATGAAAGAAAGACACAAGAGATACAATTTAATTAAGAATTAAACATTGACAAATCTCTGCTAAGTTTTAAGGCATTCCAACACTTTATGCTGAGAAGCATGCTACCATTTTAAAAGACCAAATGAAGGTTTTTAACACTTTGTTGACTGAAGGCTAAATAACAAACAAAGTACTGTATATATCATTAAGATTCTCTTATTGCCACATACTGTATCACTCATGATATCTAGATTGCATCTAATCACTTTCAATTGATGCTTGGTGCTTTTGGCTAATAGCTACCACAACAGTGTCAGAAGTTCATTAAAAGTCTTGATGTGTTGGAAACACAGGATAAAATTTATTTTTTTCAAACTATTTTTGGCTTACAGCTTCTATCAAATGAAACCAAATTTAACAAACTTTAAAATGTAGCATTATGTAATGTGATCTAGTTTCTTTAACCCTCTGACTACTGGGAGGTTTTGCCATTTTGAACAATTTTTTGTATGAAAACGATCATTTGGCTTTCTCTAA
>JAOTRI020093879.1:0-15197 GCA_028564885.2 Zoanthus sanctaehelenae | reverse complement strand
AAGAACCTATTTAAGAACCTCTGTAGCCTAAAATTCCACTAAACACCATTTACATAAGAACCCGTTTAGGCTAAATCTGAAAAAATACGTTCTTATAAGCGGGTAAGTACTGTATATGATATTTTTTTCTTATTTCTTTCTATATACCATAGATAGAACCCTGTCTATGTCCTCTACACGAAGTAATACTCTGAACTTGACAAACTCACTGCAAACATTTTTTCTTTAATATAATGCTACACTTAAACAACAAGTTTAAACAATAAAAGGGCTAGGTTCGCTCACATCTGACACTTTTGAAATTAAAATTTTGAGACTGGTGCTTCGTCTTGACCAATTTTTGTACTCCCTTGAATGGGTTCTGAGTCACAGTGAATAGACTATGTCTTCATGGAATGGTTTCCGGGAATTCAAGAAGATTTTCGTTTAGCTTTCCTTGATTCTATATTTAGGCCGCTGTTACACGTTAAAACTTTCAGCTGAAACTTGAGTGAAACAACGATGCGAAACAAGTTTCACCAGTCGTGGCAGCGTGTAACATCAAAGGTTGAAAAAAAGTTTCACGAAACGGATCACACGGTACACTGCCAGTGGAAACTTGTTTCGCATCGTTGTTTCACACAAGTTCCAGCTGAAAGTTTCAACGTGTAACAGCGGGTTTACATGAATGGGTTTTAAATCTTTCTGAATCGATTCTTTATTCCTCTGAATTGATTTTTCGATAGACACCAGATTTCTTTGAATTGCTTTTGGTTCACCTCTGTTTAGATTCCGTTCGAGATTAAGGATAACAAGAGGCTCTTGAAGCATTCACTGGGCTACCTTTTGTTTCAGCTCCCTCTTCTCCTCACAACACAATCGACCAAGAAATGGACCTTTTGATTCAAGCTGACGCCGCAAGGAATTGTGGGATACACATTTTGTCTGGACAACAAAAACGGACAAACAAACCTTTTTTATAGGTTGCTATCAATAGACATCATCTTCAGTCCCGCGTACAGAATTTTACACAGCTGAATTATAAGAATTATTTCTAGTTGAAAGCACGTGTGGGTCACTTTGCCCTAATACCAAACACAGACAATTAGATTCAACAGCTGACTGATAGCAAAGAATAGCTGGACGTACCACAGGTAGCCCAGTAGTAATAGACCTCAAGAAATGGTTGTGGTGTGAAGAATCTTTAAAGCAATCAAAATGTAAGGAATATTTAAGAGGAAAATCTGAAATATGAGCAATGTTGGCAATGCGGTAAAATCAAGAGATAAAGTCCAAAATTAGCATAAGCTCATGATGGGAAAAGTTCAAGGATTTCCTACCGCCAACTGCGCAGATTGGACTTGTGCTGCCAGGTAGCTAAGTACCACAGTCATAAAGCTTTAACAATTCAAAAACTTATCTGGTTGAAGCATTTATATACACTGTACTGATCATCTTTTGGACAACACGCAGGTAAAAATTTGTAAAGCTAGCCGGTCAGATATTTGTACGGCTCGGCTGTTTTTGTGAAAACGAAATGCCACATGTGCAAATTTCGGAACGGTTTAAAAATTTGACCACTACCATTTAACGCAGCCTATATGGGACAAATAATTCACAATATTGATATTAGTGTACCTTTATTATCACCTTTCTTGTTCTTGATTACATATTTTTTTCTGCAATGAGATTAAAAGAAGGATTTTAGAAATCTATTAAAAGGATTCTAGAGGAAGAATATAACATTGTGGAGTGTGTTAAAAATGTGATAATTACCCTCCTTTGCATATGATACTGAAATACAAGAACGCAGCTCCACGAAATATGGACAGAAACAATTGGGGCAATCTATATTATACACATACACTCATAGACAGGTTTCTACCAAATACACAGGTATATCTCCATACACAGATACACCTCAAACACACCGGCATACACATATCACTTATGATCAATTATTAACCTAATTACACAACTCAAAATCCATCAAAATCTACAAATAGTTCGAGAAAGATTTATGGGACACTGATACGTCATACATTTTTACTTCCGTATATGTTGCAGCAAAGCTCGCTTTGCAATAGGTTCAAAAACAATTGAAATTAAAGGCCATTGTTTTTTAACCAATTGCAAAGCGTGCTTTACTGCAACATATAAGGAAGTGAAAATGTATGACGTATCAGTGTCCCACAAATCTTTCAGAGCAGTGCCACCTAACTTCAAGCCTAAATATATTTAAATGGTTTAACTTCAGCCACAAAGAAAGAGGCACAATCAAGAAACATCTTTCCTTAAGAAAAAAGGATCAAAGGTTTTTGTCATAGAGCGTAAGGCATACAAAAAAGGCAGCCATAGACTACATTGACGACTCAAACACCGAAAAATTCCCAGCATGCCTGTTATAACTACCGAAAGCAAAGATAGCTCTACCTGGCATAGATCTGTCATTACTGAAATCAATTCCCAATCCTACTCTATGCACAAAGAAGTTTAATTGCATCCAACACAAATCTACCACGGTTAATCAGGGGAAGAAATCAAAGTCAGAGATTTTGTTTTCAATCTCTGTTGTTCTACACAACGCGCTGAATGCGTTGATCTTCGCACGTACACTGAATCGAATACTAAAAGATGTATCGCATGCATACCTGGAAAGCAGCCTGCTGTATCTCATATTGTCCTTATACAATTTAGTATAAACCTATTACGGTCCAACACGCATCCTGAATTCTGATTGGCTACTCTGCTTCAGATCTATTTGTTAAAGACTAGTAGCAGAAAAAAGATGGCTTGTTCAAAATAGTAACGAGCCCCGTTTTGCTATAATTTCAGTGGGTTTCATCGATAGGTTTACTTTTACATCTTTTTTGACAGACTAGTAGGTTCGTACTAAAACAAATAGACCTCTTGGCCTCATGGACTACGAGTTTGAATAGCTTATTCAGCCTACGGCCTCATAGGCTATTGACTCGTAGTCCATGCCATTCGTCCTCGAGGTCTAATTGTGCATTGGACAACTTACTTCTATGTACATTCGACCTACAGCCTCATAGACTATTCGGACCGTTAGTCAATTCATCCTCCAGGTCTAATTGTTAAATATACAGTCACTCCAAACATCACTGAGCAGCCATATGCATTGTATTTTTACTTTTAACAAACCAATGTCACATTGAAAATAAATACCTTGCTTTTCTGCAGCACATAAATGGCACGCCAATTAGAATGACTGCTCCTAGAATTACACCCACAGCGAGAAAACTGAAAGATACTGAGTATCCAAGCCTCTTCTGCTTGCCGTAATTTTCTGCTATCTTGGTTCTAGCACTGTAAGACTCCATCAAAACTGGGAATGAATGACTCTGCAGAAAACAAAACATTATTTCTATGATTAAGTCCACTATCTGATTTGACCTGCATGATCATTAGGCTAGTAATGCTATGTTCTTAGCTCATCCTTTATGAGAAGCGACTTTGAAGTAATTTAAAGACAACTAATCGCTTCATTGCTGCTCATTGGCTATCGACTCTTTTGATTGCCTCCGCAGTATCCTTGAATAGATCAATTCCGATATATTAAAATTCAGCTTGGAACCGAGGTTAGGAGGAATAAAACAAAAGAAATCCCATCAGGCATTGGTGAATGAATCATTTAATTACTTTGTTTTACCCCCAACGCATTAAAGATTTAAACAACAATATGTTTTGTAATAAATTTAGTATTGTTTGACAATTTAAGTGTCTTTAAAAAATACTTCGATAAACAATTACTAATGTCGCAAAAGCAAGATAAAAATCGCTTCATTGTCGCTATACATTTTTACGACTCCCATACAACCAATTAAACAAGATTAAATTAATTATTAAACAAAGACATATGAATTGAAAAGTTCTAAATATCAGTGTTATGAACCGCCGAGTACTGACCTTTTCTCTTTCATAAGACTTTGATTTTTCACCAGCTGCACTATCAGCCGAGGACTTAACTGTTGTTTCATTAGCAACTGGAAATGATAACATAGTTTTGTCTCTGCCTAGATAACAAAAAAAAAACAAGCAATGAAATAAATGAAATGTTTGTACTGTATAATTTCATTAAAATGTCTGGTGATAAACGCAGTAGGAGTTCACATTGTGACGCAAACATGAACTTTCTGAGCCCGCGTTAAAAGTGCATGCAATATGGCGTCCTATTTAACGTTCTACTAGCACCTTTATAATGGCTTTTTCATCTTCCTTCAAGTAGAATCGCATAGCTAAAGGTGAAGTCGTGCTCTGATTGGCTATTAAAGAGAGGGGTTTTAGCGTGGAATCGCAATTGTGCATGAAGCGATATTGCTGACGTGATTCGCAAGCGCTGAGAAAAATTGTTGCTATCGTGAAAACAAAATGCAACTCGTGAAAATATCACCTTTGAAATGAACAAATTCATTGAAAGAATGTCTGCCAAACTATGAACTGAAATTTGAATTTTTAGAAAATTTGAGGAAACCACTCATATTCACACGGTTATAGATCTGTCAGCCTCATGGACAACGAGTTGTAATTGTACATACGTAGTTTATTCATTATGCGACTTCACCGTTAGCTATGCGATTCAAGAAAAATTCACTGGCTGACGAGTGAATTCCACGTTAAATTTCACTTGAAAAACCGGGCAGGCAGTGAATTTTTCTATGTTATTTCTAAGCGCGAGTTTCCATCTTTGATCACGGCCCTTTCGCTTGTAAATTATATTAGTCTGTCCATGCATTGGTACCGACTCGACTGCATGTTCTTTCAATCTGTCTTTACTTCGTGTAGAAGACACAGATATTTGAACCAATCAAAACAAAGATAAAGCTTACCCCAACCTTATTTCGACCAATCACAAACCTTGTTTAATTCTGTAATAGATTGGCTTTTACTTCGTGTAGAGGACACAGCTTTTTGAACCAATCAAAAGAAACATAAAGCTTAGCCCAATCTTATTTCAACCAATCACAACCCTTGTTTAATTCTGTAATAGATTGGCTTTTACTTCGTGTAGAGGACACAGCTTTTTGAACCAATCAAAAGAAACAAAAAGCTTAGCCCGACATTATTTTGGCCAATCACAAACTTTGTTTAATTTTGTGTCCTCTACACAAAGTAATATCCCAGATTTCCTATTTTGTTATCTTTCCCTTCACGTACATTTAATTGTCCCTGCTAACTTAAACAAAAGGCATCCCTTGTGCTTTCCTTCAACGTTACTATAATCCAAACCAAGTTTGATAATCCGTCCATCGAGATATGCACTGCTTGATTTTTTTATCTGGAAGAAATAGTGACATTTTATGATTACAGTCACAGTATATTCTATACTGTAACTTATGGCCACTTTGGTATTTGGCTTTATCCCTTCACGCCATGCTTATGAAGCCTAAAAAGGCAAAAACAGCTGTCCATGGCTACTTTAAGTGGTAGTTTGAAGTTGTAAGTCGCCATAGTGCCCAATATATAATGGTTTAAGCGAAGCTACTTGCTAAATATACAAAGTTAATCTTTATAGCCTTAGCGTCCAGTATAGTGGCTTTAAGTTAGCTACTAGAACGATGGTGTTAGCTATTCGTAAGCTCATTTTTATAGCAATAGTGTTCTCAATATAGTGTCTGCAAGTTAGTTGTATGTACAAGTTAACCTTTATAGCGATACTACCGAATATAGTGGTTTCAAGTTAGCTACTAGAACGTTTGTTGTATTTATACTAGAGTTAATCTTTATAGCCACAGTGCTTAATATATAATTATTTAATGTTAGCTACTACTACGTTTTTACTATATACATATACATATATATACATACTCATATATAGCTACATACAACAATACAATGCGCTTTTGGCATTAGTAACCTATAAATTAACAAAGTATAATTTAATCATAATAAAATAGTTTCTAATAAACGATAGATTTTACACCGTAGTAAAATAAATAAAGATTACCTTTTGGAAAATGTGCGCATACGATTTACATTTACGAGTCGAAATATCAGAAAGCGATCGAGTGAGCGCGCGGTTTTTTTTAATAAATAGATATTACTTCATAGAAAGGCGCGCGTATACGATTTTTATTCGTGGCGATTACAAAGTATCAATATATATATCAAAAAACAAATAAGTGAGTGCAGCGAACCAGAGGGATTTATGATACGTATCAACGAGTAAATAAATTCGACAAAGCATTATCATCTTTTGGGTTTATGGACGTCAGTTGATGCACTGCTGTTGATTTCTTAAATTTATTTGTAAAATTCATTAATAATTCATGAGGATTTTACCCAATGGAATACATGGAATTGGGTCGCATGAAATAGGTTGTAAACCCCAATACGAGACATTTGAAACTAAAAGCACGGGGAGGGTTGAATAGTCAGCAGGGAAAGGGATGAATTGATAATTAGTATTCATAACTTTTGGTACAGACGTAGACTCCTTACTCAACTAATTAGCATTCATAACTTTTGATAGAGACTCCCTTCTCAACTAATTGGTATTCATAACTTTTGATAAACATGAAAAAAGAAGAAGTACAAAACCAAAGTACAAATAGGAATTTAATATGCTGTATTGTCATCCTTACAGTACAACATCTGCTTGACAAATAAGCTTGCAGAGCCAGAAGTTCAAACTGTAAGCTGACATTTGCTTGACTGGAACACGTTGCTTACATCGATACCTTCCACTCCGACTGCCTAATTTCACGTTGTGCTATGGTATTACTTCTTCTTCGCTGCCATTCTTCGAACAACTTAACAGCCCATTTGGTGTTGTACTGAATATTTTTGAGCACATTTTTGGAGAGTAGTAATTTTTCTTCCTCTAAGGTTTTCGGAGCTCGAAAGCGACTCGCAGACATCTTTCGAACATAAACCGCTACTTTCAAATGCACCAAGTTTCAATTCATTTTCAAAATATTCAAGTCCCAAGGGACATGCAGGATAGGTTCACAATTGCCATAACACAGAATTACACAATAATGCACATTGTCATTATTAATTCATTTCACAAGTAAGATACAATATTCGCGTTCGATCTGTATGGGCTTTACAATGACTCGCCTTGGGCTTGCCATTGTAAAGAAGGGCTCAAATTTGAAATCTCCGCGTCCGCGGGCGCGGCGAATCGTAGTTTCGAGAAGCGCTTTCTAGGCGGTGCCCATACAGATCGGCCGCTCATATTGTATATATTACATATAAATACGGCTGAACATATACAAGTTCTCCCCTCAGTAGGGCTTTTCAGAATCTGTTTACAAGTATATGTAGTTGAAGGTCTCAGAAAGTCCGCTGGAGCGGCTCCCTGCACATTTTGAGAAGCAACTTGGCAGCAGATAAGAAGTGCTCTCAATGGAAGAAAGAGACAACAACACCACGATCAAAACCCTGCTCTTTGTGGGAAATGTGTGGGTTCTTTTAAGTCCCTCTACAAAGTGATCGAGAGACTGGACCTACCGTTATCCGAGAAAACGCAAAAGTCTAACCATTAATTTTGAAGATGTTAGAGCAAAGGCAGCACTTTCTCCTCAATTATTTTAAGACCCCGAGTGTTGGTCCGGCCGGGAATCGAATCCGAGCCTCCGCACAGCAGACTGGTGCCTTACTAACTGGGCTGGTTTTTGCTAATAATATAGTAATTGGTTGATATAAAATGTTGTGCTTGTTTGAATTGGTGTCTTCTCAAAATCAGTGTTTAATACATTCACATGTGTAAGCGCTTCTCTTGCTACAAAAACAGCGCTAGCTATAATTATGAAAACTTTTCTTAAAGGTTGTTATGTGTTTATCCTTGTTTGTCTCCACTTAAACAAAATTAACACAACTGTTAAGGGGCCTATATGGAGCTTTTTGAACCCCGGGGTTGAACTCAGCCCGGTTAACCGGGCTGATATTTCAGCCCTGGCTGAGCAAGCTGAGCTGAAATTTCAACTCCGGTGGCGGTGTTGAACTCAGCTCTGGGTTGAAAATTTTGATTTAAAAAACTTTTGTATTAAAGCCAGGGCTAAGATTTCAGCCCAGTTAACAGAGTTGAGTTCAACCCAGGGGTTGAAAAATTTCCATGTAATCGGATCCTAAGACAAGTTGATAACATTGACACTCACCATCAGGTGATAGACCCAGTTGCTGCCAACACTGTTTAAGACTTTCACAATTTCGAATTTCATCGAAAGGTTTTTGATAGGACTCCAAGTTCCGTTGCATTCGTACATATAGGATGTTTTTGTGTCAATTGAAAACGCCACTCCATTGCTGTTTGCAGCGCCAAGAGACGCAGTATGGTCCATCGATGGCAAAACTCTCAATCCATGAGAAAGCCTTTCGCCGGGAAACATGTATAGATTAGCACAGCCTTTAGATAAATTGAAAAACTTCTGTCAGCCTTAAAAATCTAGAAATGATGAAAACCATTTAGATTATAATAAGTTTTTATTCTCTTTTTTATTATTCCAAAACCATTCAACGGAGTGAACTGAGGCATTTTCATACAATCTTTGTTGCTTTACAGTTTACTTGGAGATATAAATTTTCAGTGTGTGTTAACATATGCAAACTACAGATGGTTTGTAGGTTGCAATATCAATCACTTGGCTCGTCTGACGTTTTCTGACTGACAATTTTTCTGTCAATTTAAGGATGTCACTAGCATTTCGGTACACGCGATACATGCGATCAGCGGTTGTAAGAGCTACTGCGCATAAACACAAGAAAAACTATCATGAAAGCACGATCAAGTGTAATAGCACTAATCCAATTGTATTTCGGGGATTAATGAAACCCGCTCTGAAGTGTGTTCACTCTAACACTAGTTTACTCTTCTCCTTCTACGCGTATAGTACAATTATACAACTACATTGAATGCCTAAAAGCGTGGAATTCTCGCGGTTTCCAGGATGTGAGAATGATTATCTCCTATTGATTTGTCAGGACCACAGATGTGTTAGAGCTGTGACTGTGTCTTGTCAAAGCGGTAGAAAATACACACAAGGCGCGGAAAACAAGCTATTTCTAGAAAAGGACAATAAACCCTTTAACCTCCTTGAAAAGGTCAAAATATGTCACTTATACAGCGTATAAAAAGAAAAACTAACAGTCAGTTCGGACGTTAGTCCTTCGTCGGAGTAAAGGCTTTATCACTGAATTGTTTCTTGAGAAATACCAACGCAGCAGCTCATACCAGTTTACTGATTTTTTTTTTAATATCACAAATATCGTTTTTTAAAGAAGGACCTGAACTACAGCTTGGCAAATGGAAATATCACTGACAGTACTTTAATTGAATTCCATTTCAAAGAAGTTTTTCAAAAATCCAATCTAGGGATTTAAACAGGATAAATTACCAAAATTGCTATAGTTGACATCTTAATCTCTTTGAAAAGTAATTCTCTTAGCTTTCGGATGTCAGCTTTGAACCTTCTTCAGTATACATAGCTATTATAATAGGATTTCATCCATTTTTTGACACGCCTTAGTTTTAGCTTTATCAATCCGTTAAGTCTATTAAAGACAAAAAGCAACACCAGCCACTCATTCAATAACCACGCGTGAAAATTAATCTTTAGTTTTTAAAAATTGTACATGTTTTAAAATAACTATAGCCTTTCATATTTTATTGATTTTATTGTTTATCTTTTATAATTTAAATTTTAGATGTCCAAGTTTAACAACTTCTCCGCCAGAGCAAGGTGCTGCTGCTAACTCTGAAACAAGTCTCGATTCGGGGCAATAGGAAAATACACGATTACTTTTTTTTGCCTCGCCACTTTTCTCGTATTAATTGAACATGAGGCTTTATATTCATTAAATGCATTGTTAAGTTAAAACCACACCATATCTACCTGCTTGACATGACTTTATAAAAGAATAATAAATTTAAACTCAATTTTTAAAGCTATATTTATCATTATCCTTTCAAAAAAACCTACCTTCGTTTGCACGAAACCAAGAGTTTTTGATGCACCTGAAGGATCCATTTTGAAATCCAAGCGTTGTGTTGGGTACTTGGCCTGCCCCACAAACGCACCTACATTGCTTGTTTTTCACTGAGCTAGGCAATGCTCCGAACACCTCGCATTGTGGTGAATTGTCGGGGCAATAATTTTTAGACAATATAAACTCGTCTCCTTGCCGCTGAGAGCTGCCTGGTGTTCTAGTAATAACCAAGAGTTCATACGATAAACAACATGGAAACAGGTAGACAACGTTATGAAACAAACAAAAAAAGGCAAAAGTATTCATTTTGAACTGAAAATGGCAATAGAAAGAAACACTTTTGCAAACTGTGTATTGAAAGCTTTTAGATGCACGCCCAGTGTAAGTAAAATAATCTTGCAACGTAATGTCATCCGTAACAGCAGTCGAGAAGTTCAACTGAAGCATTCACACGAGAGGAATTCATCCCATTTAATGACTTCACTTCTTATGTCATTTTATACTCTATATCCTTACAACGCCTAAGGGGAAAATTGACTCCAATTAAATAACTATTGATGTTTTTAAAGTGGTTGATAAATGGGTTTGATAGTATGTGACACTCACGAAATTTGAGATGGCAAGTAATTTTGCTATCAATTTGTTTTTAATCCGTGACAAGAATATAAAAATAAATATTTGTGACCAGCCAAATAAAAACAGTGAGTGTCTTTATAAAATGTAAAAACTGTGAGTGTGTTTTTTTTAAAAATTTTATTTCATGATCGACAAGTAATATTCCAGTCTTATTAGTTATTGCATAATAATGTTTAGATATTCTTTGAAATTAGCAAACCGGACAATACTTTTTATGATTCGTAAAAGCAGAGTTGAACTTTGTTTCAGCGACAGTTTTCCTGAGCATTTCTCCCGTATTCAATCATGCTGGTCGACTTTGAAAGTTTGATATAAAATTCTGTAAAACAGCTTTTAGTTTTTGATGACTACGCCGGCATGTGCAGCTTAGGCACATGCGTAGTCATCATCAGTTTTTAGCTATGTGAAAAGTAAAAAAGCGTTTTAGCTTTAAAAATTTTCAGTAGTTTTTGTTGTATGTCACTCTCGTACAAGCAACAGTGACGGTAAAACACATTTCAGCAAAGAGAACAAAGAGGGTCAAAACAGTGGCGACCAAGTCAATGTTTTTTTATAAGAACAATTTTGTAAGTAAGATGAGGCTCTGAATTCTCAAATTAATTTTTCATGGTTTGATTGTTTAGGTATAGTAAAACAATATGTAAAGCTTTTTAAAGCTTTTAGCCGAGCAGTTCCGGAAAGTTTGGTTTTTGTAACGACTAGACAACATTTGATCGGGGGCTCAATATGTGATGTCAGCGGTTATTTATTACGTAATATACATTCTAGAAATATTAAAACAAGGAAAAAACATGGATATTGTGCGGTTTTTGGCTGCTAATAAAGAAAAATTTCGCAAGACCTATAAATTGTCCCAAAAATATAAAAACTTCGAAGCTAACCGAAGAAGGGCGCATAGTTGCTGGTCTAACCACTTAGAGCTGTAAATCCTGCAACCTCTACCTTGTTTTGTTTTTCATATATTTCCATTTCTCATGTAATTTTGAATTAGTGGAAAATAGAAACCGTTAAACCGTTAAAAAGTTGCTAATACGTTTTTGTCACTAGCGTCCTGAGGATTCAAGGCTGCCATATCTCCTCCAAATGGCAAATAACGTTTAAGAATACAAATGATACCATAAAGTCTTCCACCGGACTTTTAAGATCTCCTTTATAACGAATTTTGACAACCAACATTCCAGCGACAAAGCGGACATTACCGCAATATGTGTGATATCAAACGTACCACGAGAACGGCTGGATTCTAAAACTAACCTATGTTTTGTTTAAACCTATTTGTGTAGTAGATTAACTCTGTGAAGTCTTTTTTCAAATTAGTCAAACAACATTGAGAAAGTAAGCACACAAGCAAAGAAAACTCTCAAGAAAACGTTTGATACCGTGGTCGCAAATTTGGTTGTCAGCGGTTTAATTTGACCAATGTTACGACGTTCAGTGCATAAATATGCTCCGAATGTTGATGTTTTCGAGGCAATTTAGGTTCTGCGAAATTTCTTTATTTATTCCCAGCAAAAAGTCTGACAAAAAGTCTTTTTGCATATATAATTAACTTACAATTCATTTAACAGACTTTTGCCGTATTTGTTTACCACTGAACTTTTCAAAATTAGTTTTCGCGCCTTTTTACCCTCCGTGTGCCCGTCGTGGTAGCGCATGCGCTGCTGACATATGAAATGGCGCCAAAAACGTCTTTCTAGACCCAGTCTACTCTCGAAAATTGACCTCTGTTTAAATTAATGATATGCAACACCAAACGTTCTCACCAAACAGCAGGGGTTATCTTAGTTTTTAAAAACAACTGCTCTATGGCTTTATTCATATTATGTAGAAGTATGCTACTCGGTATAAAGTTAGAAAGAAAGTGGTACTCGAGTTGAATGCTCAGAAAAAATAAGCTTTATACCGAGTTGCATACTTCTACATAATATCATTTGAGGAATAGAATCATATTGTAAATATGACTATCGGACATATCGAGCGAGCAGATGCGAGACGTATGTCCAGCGGGAATGCATAAAAACTTAACCAGTGACCTGCCTTCCGAAGTGAGACTTTGTAGCTCAGTGGGTAGAGCGTCTGACCGGTAATCAGAAGGTTGAGGGTTCGAATCCCGTCAATGAGCATTCAACTCGAGTGACACTTTCTTTCTGGCTTTATTCATCTTTATAATAACTTCATTTCACATTTAATGTTCTATTTATTTAGTTTTAATAATGTTTACAATGTCAAATGAAAAGTTACTTAGTTTCAACGATGATATAAACAAGACTCATTAGAAGTGTTTACTAGACAACCTAAACAAACTTTGTGTTTCGAGCTGGCGCCGTAAAGAACTGTGGGATACACATTTTCTCTTGAAGACAAAAACGTTAAAACAATCAGAACTTTTGACAGGACTTACCACAGGTAACCCAGTAATAATTTAAGACCTTGAAATGTCACGTCTCAATGGAATACACTAAGTGTTTGACTTGGAATTCGGAATACTCTTCAAGTGCAATAAGAAAACAACAAGCTTAACAAGGCATAGATGCAGAATTTAAAAGTCAATTACGCCATGCATGGGCTGGAATATCTGGATTTGCTTGCGAATTCGCCGAATGCGTGTGGACGATAGCTGTATATATCTGGAAAAAAAGATCGCGGATTGAAAAATATTCGGATACATGTGTACTGGGCCTAAGATACTGATTTCTGGCAAGGACACATTTCGATGAGTCATTCATGTCGCTAATATTCTCGAAAACTAAGAATATTTGTAATAAAACATTTTCAGACTAGAAATGGCCTTAAGTAAAAACCACACAAACTCTACTCCACAGTTTGGCTAGAACCTGCACGCACGCGCACAACCAGCTTCACCCGAGCAACAGCAAAGCAAGTAACTGCAGCAACCGTGTACAGCTATTTCGTCCTTGTTAAGACTCATAAACACGGTAGAGCGTTTCAGACACAAACAATGAAGCTACAAGGGCAAGTTCAGAGAATTCCTTTAACGTTATCTCCCACCGCATGCATGTGGGAGCTTGGTTGGTGTATGCCAAAACATACCACAGGCAATGCGTGTGGAGATCCAGCCTAGGTACGAAAAACAATATTCTTATAAAAGCTGTGTTTTGTTATGAGAGCCGAAGATGCAACTTTTGTTCTTTGTCATAAGTTTTGTATATTTACAATTGTGACAGCTTCACAGAAAATTCTTTTATAACAATTATGTCTAGAATTTACAAGTCTGAAAAACATCATCATGCTACATGTCAAGTAGTTTTCCCAGCACTAGCCATTGGAGCACGGGAACGTTAGTTCTGTACATGAATGTAAGTTCTTCTGTAGTTCATAGAAACGGTTTTTCGAACACTGAAGCTATGGATAGTCTTACATATACAATCGAAAATTAAATCGGTGTTTCGCCAAATTCGTGTTCTAATGAATCCTGTTCCGATGGCAACGAAGGAGGCGTTGCTTCTGTGTTTTGTAAGGGTGCATACACGTCACATGTATCAACCAAAGCCTGATAAACGTGTTCCTGATTCAATGCGTCAGTCTCAAGAACAGAATACACTCCCTGCTCAGGATTTTCATCAACTTTTGCGGTTGACGAGCTTTTTGTTGAGCTGAGTAAATTGTTAATTAGCTTATTTTCTTTGTTTGAAGTTTGAGAAGCTAACAGTTCAAGTAACGCTCTTTGTTTTTCCTTCACAGAGCACACAACCGGTAACTCATAACCATCGTTATCATTGCTAGCAGAATAATCATCCACTGTCTGATTGTGCTCTACACATTCTTGCCCTTCTACTAAATACTCATAACCTCCACTATCATCATCGTCATCATCATCACCATTATCATCACCATCATGGACATCTTCACTATTTTTGCTGATTGAACGAAGCGAAGCGATACTAACTGTGCTTCCGTGTTCTGGACATCTTTCCAAGATATTTGGAAGAGGCAAGTTGTTCTTTTTGCTAGTTGGTGCCTCTGAAAATGCATAGTCATATCCCACTGTAAAAAAAAAGAGTGAGTTAAATTAACTTTTAGATATCTTAGCCAACGATAACTGTAAGGTTAATGCTATATTTATTATTATTATTTTAAGGCGGACGTGTTGGCGCAGTTGGTAAGATCTCTGCTTTCCAACCACAAGGTCCCGAGCTCGATGCCCGGCACTTTACGGAAATTCGAATATTTGTGTGACCTTCTTTTCCGCTTAAGCCAACTCAACTTTCCATCCTTCCAGGGTAGGTGAATGAGTACCAACGTCTGCTGGGAGCTAACCTGCGATGGATTAGTGTCCCATCCAGAGGGAGTCAAAGACTCTCATCCGCTTAACACTACAGAAACCGGAGATAAGCGCCGGCCCCATGGGCCACTAGGCCCATATAAGGATTTAGCTTTTTCTTAGCTATCGGAAACCACTCTTTGGTTCTCTAAACTTTGATCATGAGAGCCATTTTTTGGTAAAGGAGACTAATAAAGAGTACACGTTAGTAAGTAAACATTACCTAGTTACGTATTTTAGATATTAATATCTTATCTTATTAAATTTTCAATCTCGAATACTGCGTTTCTAGCGTTCTGATTGGTTCACTCAATCTCGGTTATCAGCTCATATACCGAATGACCATATA
>JAOTRI020093868.1:0-15197 GCA_028564885.2 Zoanthus sanctaehelenae | reverse complement strand
TCAGAGTCGGGGAATCGAACCCGGGTCTTCCGCATTCAAAGCCCCAACTCTAACCACTGCGCCACGCTGCCTCCTATAAAGTCATAAGACATAAGTCACTTATGTCTTTTTAGCACTAGGACCTTCAATTTCTTATTAGGAGTTGCAAGTTTAGTTTTTGTGGCTGCTGTTTGAAAGGCTGGTCATTGCCCCCAAACTGTTATATGCCACACCCCACCCAACACATCCTCTCTGCCCTTTTCAAATGACTTGTCCAAAACATACCGTATTTACTTGTTTGAGCACCGCCCCCGATTGAGCACTGCCCCTGAATGAGCGCCGCATTTAAGATAAAATATTTTTAAAGAGCGCCTCCCCTGAATGAGCACCGCACAAATTATTTTCAAATTAAATTTTCACTTAATCGAAATAGTCAAAATCATTGAAGAAGCAAAATTAATATAAAACAACCACAAATCTTAAATCAACCTCGGAAATGTGTAGTATCTTGTCTTACAATGCTTTTTAGTTCAAAGTGAGTGTTCTTTAAAGCTCTTTTGTTTAATTCTGTGTTTGGAGAATACAGGAATGGAGATCACAAAAGAGGAAAATCATGCAACTCATTGCGTCAAAGAAAGGAAAATAAAGAAGCAAATTGAGTGAAGGTGGCTGAAAACCGCTAAGCAGCAAATTGGAAGAGACTTTAATCCAATGGATTGACAGCAGGCGGGCTAGTGGTCTACATGTTTTATGTAAACTTATTATGAAGAAAGCTGAAAAACCCTATCGCAGTATAAAAGCAGGCAAGAAAGAGGATTTTGAGGAATATAAGGCTTCATGAGGTTGATTGACATGTTTCATGAAATGAAATGGCTTATTACTGAGACGAAAGACATTAGTTGTACAACAAGATACGGAAAGACTTGTAGCAAAACTCATAGCATACATAGTTCAAGTTAGGCGAATGCAAAAGAAACACAATTACAACCCTTCTGACATTATTGCAATGGACGAAACCCCAGTATTTTGTGATATGATTTCTGAAACTACAATCGATAAAACTTGCAAGAAATCAATCACTCTAAAAACAACAGGCCATGGAAAATCGAGAGTATCTGTCTGTTTAGCTGCCAAAGCTGATGAAACCAAGCTAAAACCGATGGTGGTTTTGAAAGGGGCAAATTGAGAAGTTGCTGCTCTGAGTCAAAAGTTCAAACATAAAGCACTTGTTGCAACTTCAGACAATGCTTGGATGAACACTGAAGTATTAATCAATTCTGTTCTTGGGGCATTCTCATTCAACCATAGACTGTTAGTGTTGGACTCCTACAAATGCCATATCAAGGACAGTGCTAATGAGTCACTTAAGGCAAAGAAAGTCGATCGTGTAATTGTTCCAGGAGGTTGTACCAAGTATATTCAGGCGCCAGACATGAGAAGGAACAAGCCATTTAAAGCCTCTTGTTTTGAAAAGTACGACGAATGGCTAGGCACAATCAGAATACACGAAGCAACAGCATCTGGGAACTTGAAAGCACTCCCAAGAAGAATGATTTTACAATGGATTATTGACACCTGGGCTAAGTTACCAACGGAAATTATCAAGTAATCCTTCACTTGCTGTGCATTAAACCTTCCCGTTGATGCATCGCAGGAGGATTCGATTCACTGCCTGCAAAATGTGGTCATTTAGTGACAAAGACATTTAAAACTTGTTTATTTATTGTTAAAGTTCTTGTTATAGTTCACAAATACAAAATTTTTTAAGAGCGCCACCCCCAATTCAGAACCGCCCCCATATGAGTGTTGCGGCACCCGCCCCCGAATGAGTGTTGCGGCACTCAAACGAGTAAATATGGCAATTGACTTCTCTCCCTTAACTTAAAAAAAGTCTTCAACTCCATACATCTTTGCTATGTCACTCCTGTCAATGTATCTCAAATGAAATAGTTTTTCATTAATTGAATATGTTTCTCGTAGGTGTTTGGAGTTGGTATTGCCAATCCATACAGATTAAGACCTTTTCTAGGTGCAAGAGTTCCAGTGAATTTCTCCTTTACTTCATTGATAAATATGCACAATCCATACAACACACCATTACAGGTAAAATAATAAACCACTGAAGTATTTTAATGTGCATGGCTTTTTTCTGACAGTTATATCTTTGTTGGGTGAACTTGGTTGACTCAGTTGGTAAGATCTATTCTTTCTAACCACAATGCCCCCAGTTCGATCCTGGCACTTTGCCGAGATTCAAATATTTGTGTGACCTCTTTTTCTGCCTAAGCCAACTCAGCTTTCCATCCTTCCGAGGTAGGTAAATGAGTATTAGCATTGCTGGGAGCTAAACTACGATGGATTATTGTCCCATCCAGGGGGAGTCAAAGACTCTTGATAACTTAACACTGTGGAATCTGGAGATAAGTGTCAGCCCAATTGGCAACTAGGCTTGTAAAAAGATTTAGCTTATCTTGGCTGGGTGTAAAAAAATGTTCAATTTGTATGCTGTGAGAACAACATTGTTTTGTCCAAACAATAAACACTGATACTAAAGGAAAAGTTGCTCAACCTGGTTATCTCAGGTGAGATATGCATGCATGTGCAATGAATGAATTATTGCAACGTGGAGAAAGTGTCTGTTGACTTTTAATTGCAATTGATATAAATTTAATCAAAATCACATGATTCCTTTTGAGCATGTGGAGACATGGCCATCTTGAAAGGAAACTGATTGTGCTCATGGGTAAGCTCGACATATAAAATATAGGAAAAACAAACAACAAAAAGAAATTCAGTCAGAATCGAGCCAAAGGCAAAAGCCATCTTTACTCATTCTGATGCATAGTCTCTGGCTATTGTCAACTGCAAGAGACAAAACAACTGTCCCAAACCCCATCAAACCACTTGAGACAACACGAAAGCCACAAACTTAACTTTATTAAGATAGGGAAAATATATAGTACTCTTTATGGAGATAATTGTCTGCCTAACTGTGCACCAAATTGTAAGTTGCGTCCTGGGATTTGATAAATAAAAGGCTTTTTTGCTCATTGTCTTAAAAAAACACCTGTGGCAAATGAATAGGACAATATTGAATTTCAGTTCCATACTCACGGAAAATATTACCCAAATATATATTGAATGAGTTGGTGCATAGCCTGTTTGATTTTTTTTTACTCACTCACAAGCGCTGTTGATGTATTTGAAAATAAATTTATGATACATTTATGCAATATAGCACATTGATTTGTTACTCAGGTTATAGAAATGTATTCAAGTGGAGGTGGTTTGCATCTTGAGCTGCCATCAGGACAGGAAGAGGCACCCCAAAAACACTGGGTAATAATTAATATAAGAAAAAAGCTTTCACTATTTAAGAATCAAATAATTAATGTAAAGATTGTAATCTTTCATTATTTTATTAATATGCTTTTTTAGATCATTAACCGATATTGCAACATTTTTGAGTTGCATCAGAAAATTGACAACATGATGTGTTAAATTTTTAAAATAAATTGAAATTAAAAAATGTTGAAAATAATTTGAAGTTATTGATAATGTAAGATAAATGTAATAAGATAATGTAACATAACGAAGTTTGGATGAATTTAAATGAATAGATGTCTACAAAGAAGGTTCACTACTAGTAGTAACTTAACAGTACTAGAATCAGGGTTCTCATTAGTAGCCGGGTCCCAGCTACCAGAACCCGTTTGCTTTGATAAATGTACCTGTGTACTTTAGGTGAAACCCTCTAAAGTATATAGCTTCAGACCTCCAGGCTAACAAATAAGTGTCTGCCTACTGTACTCTAGATAAAGTGCTCTTGTACTTCAAAAGTTAATGAAAACCCTGACTAGAATAATAACAATCAGGGTTTAGTGTGAACCTTTTTCACATGTATGTGATCTTGATTGATTTTAATTAGTGATTATTTATGTTATCATTTTTACTCAGTTAGTTGATTGCTTTCATTTCATTGTACATTGTTAGGAAATTCCACCTTATGAAACTAAAGCCGTGATGAGAGTGAGTTTCCTCAATCGAATGGCCAACAATCACACTGCTTTTATTCGAATCAAAGCCACCAGTCCAGCACCAATTAATGAGTTATTAATTCTTCCCGTGGAAGTAGAAGTCTCGGCAGGTTTGTTGTCAGCAGAGATTAATGTAACTTATGCATAATATTAATATTAATATTATTAATTATTAATTCTTCCTGTGGAAGTAGAAGTCTCAGCAGGTTTGTTGTCAGCAGAGATTAATGTAACTTATGCATAATATTAATATTAATATTAATATTATTAATATTATTAATTATTAATTCTTCCTGTGGAAGTAGAAGTCTCAGCAGGTTTGTTGTCAGCAGAGATTAATGGAACTTATGCATAATATGATTTTTGTGGATGCTAATAAAATAATGGCTTTTAACACTACAAATGATAAAAAAATAATGAAAAGGATAAAAAGATATAGGAACAACAGGTTAACAGGAACTGAAGCATTCATTTATATTGTTGGGATTGAAATGGCCAGAGTGTGAAATAGCTGCTTTTCTTTGTTTTATTGAAATTTTTTTTCATTTCATGTTTGACTTTATACTAAAATTGATATTCTCTTCTTTCTGAAATATTTAATTTTAATTTTTTGCATTTCTAACCTTCCTTTTGTTTCCTTTGTTTGGTTAATATGCTTCATATTCAACAAGAAACTAGACACTATAATTATAATCAGCTAATTTTAACTATAAAAGAAACTTTAGCCTGTTTAAAAAGAGTTTGCTGTTTACAATTGTGTTTATAAGTGTTTTCTAACAAAATTACTTGTGGGATAGTTAGTTATTAATTTTGGATAATTTATGCTTTACTTTATTCTCTGTAGTTCCTGGACTGTATTCTTCAGTTGACCTTCTTGATTTTGGTACACTGAGAACAATGGGTGAGATTGTTTTCCAACTTTTTTCACTTTGGCTGTGCTCAGAGCTTTAAATGAGTATTAGTCATTTAGAAAATCCAATACAGATTTATATAGTCCTTAATTTACCAGCATTTAGCACAGGGTCTTCAATTGATTGCAGACCACATATCTATATGTTAGTATCGGCATACAGTTAACATTTTGATCTGGTAGAGAGATATGATATAATGTGGAATCACCGGCACGTGAAAAAGTTGAAAAAATCCTGATACAAAACTAATTGCAATTCTGAGCCGGAGAATCCATATTATATTGTGGGCTTTGAGAGAAAATATATTTCTTACATTGACTCCATGGCTTTGCCACTCCGCCAATGATGAATATTGTTTTTCCCAACTTGCCGGCAATATAATGTGGAATCACCGGCTCAGAATCACAATTAGTTTATAGAATACCTGGCCATTTTGTGTAATATATTCCTCATTCTTTAAAAATAATTTGCAGTTGCATCAACATTTTGATCAAATAGTCAATATATTGATATTTTGTTAACCAAGCATAGCTTGGACAATTTGTAATAATTTACTCTGTTTAAAACTTTGATTTCCCCTAAACCCCCCCCCCCCCCAAGGTTCAATTTTAGTTAAGAAGTTGACTGTTTCAATAAAGGTTGTAAGTTGCCTTTCTTTGTTGAATATAATTTGAATGTTCTGCACTTTTTTAAATAAAATACTAAATAGTAAAATGAAATATTTGTCTCTTTTCAGATGAACCAAAAAATATTGGATTATATCTTCTTAATAGTGGCCTTAAACAAATTCATATTTCAGTAAGTATATAAATTATGTTTAACGATTTAACTATGTAGGAGTCAATCCTCCATTTTGTAGGAAAATATTACAAGTATTAGAATTTCAAAATTGTGGTTATGGTAGAATGCAAAGGGAAGATATTCTAAGAAATCTTTGGACAGTGTTGTGGAGATTGGTCATGAACTGGCACAAAATTGAGTAGTGTAACCCATGCACAGACATGGAAAATAGATGTTAATTAAACTGTGAATGGTGATTTTTAATGAAATAATTGTAGATAATTAATAGCAACCACTGCAAAAGGTAAGTTAATTGCGCCAGACAAATCAAATAATTTTATACTAGCATGACTGAAAAATAACATAATTACACATTCAAACTTCTTGTCTATTTTATCAAAAACTACTTTCAACATCATTAATAGTGTATTTATAGCATTTTTGAATAAATTTTCTGACTGAACATATTGTCTAAAAATCAATTTGTAGCTGGTTTATTCATTTTGCTAAGAATTGTTGTGACTCGTATTAAATCAAGAATTAAATAATATATATTTTTTTTCTATTGGGATTCTAATCTAATTTTGCTTTAGTCTGTTGTAGTTGAACCAGCAAACAGTGCTGTAGCAGTTAGTTTTTTGGTGAGTTTGTCCTCTTTAATACAAATCTTTGTTAATAGTTTTCATCATCATCAGCTTTGGCTCATCTTCTGCATCCTTTGCATTTTTGTCAGTTTCCATATAATCAGTGATCAGCATTGTAATCATCATACCATTGCTTAGTGTCTTTATCATCCGCTCCATTGTCTTCATCATCTACCCCATTGTCATCATTAACTACCCCATTGTCTTCATCATCTACCCCATTGTCTTCATCATCTACCCCATTGTCTTCATCATCTACCCCATTGTCTTCATTAACTATCCCATTGTCTTCATCATCTACCCCATTGTCTTCATTAACTATTCCATTGTCTTCATCATCTACCCCATTGTTTTCATCATCCACCACATTTTCTTCATCACATACCCCATTGTCTTCATTAACTACCCCATTGTTGTCATCATTAACTACCCCATTGTCATCATCATCTGCCCCATTGTCATCATCACATACCCCATTGTCTTTATCATATACCCCATTGTCTTCATCATATACCCCATTGTCTTCATCATCTACCCCATTGTCTTCATCATCTACCCCATTGTCTTCATCATAAAAAATTATACCCCATTGTCTTCATCATATACCCCATTATCTTCATTATCTACCCCATTATCTTCATCATCTACCCCATTGTCTCCATCATCCACCACATTGTCTATTATCTTTTTCATTATCTTCAATGTCTCCATCGTAACCCTCAGTGTTTTTATCAATAGTGCTAGCCAACTAGCCAAAAACTACAAAAAGTGAGTTATAGCTAGTAGGTTTTCTGTTACCACTGGCCACATAGACTAATAGGCAAAATTAAATTGACTAAACTAGTTTTCCATTTTTCTCAAGAGAACGTGATTCTCAGAATTAGCTTGTAAAATGGTAAGTTGTGGCCAGCCTCTTAAGAAGTAAGTTAAAAAGTTAATGTTAAACTGTGTGTTTTACATTGTAATAAAAGTTTGTGCTGCTACTTGTTTTTGGATGTGATTAACTCTGATGTTCAAAATAGAATGAAAAGGAAAATGTCAAAGTTAACTGCTCTTTTTCAGCCCACTTTGCTCAAACCAGGGCATAAGCATTTGAAAGTTGCAACAATAACATATACAGGTTTGTTGTTTGGTTTCATTCAATAGCTCATATTTGATGTTTCAGTAAAATATTTTGTGTTATGTTTTAGTTTTTTATGCTACTTGTAAATTGAAATGCTTCATTTGTTATGTCTACGAATAGATAACATTTTTCAGTTTTAAAAGTAAAAGAACCTTAAGCTGACGTGGCAAATGGAACCCATAACATGAATTAGTTGCATTTCTTTAGTTTTGTAACAATTTTTACCACTGTTTAATGATAAACATGCATATTAACATATCAGGATCATTTGTTTAAAGTTTCATTGATACTTGATATATACAGTATACAGCAGTCAAACATAGTCAGAGATGATAAAAATCATGAAAAATTAATTGAAGCTTGAAGTAATGACTTTATTGTGTTTTTTATGCTGTGTTTAGTTTTTAATGGCTTGATTGTATGAATAACAAAATTTAACATGAGTCAGTGAGTCATTGTATTCTTATTAACATAATGTCTTGGTGCTTTCTTGTTCTTTTAGCTTACAATGCTAAAAGGAGTCGTCAGAGATCTGGCAAAATAGTTATTAAAACCAATAGTAAGAGTATTCCAAGATTTGAAGTTCCCTACCAGGCTAATATATTACAGGGGTAAGCCATTTGATTATATTAAACTCTTATTTACTGAGCCCTTAGGAAAACAGTACGTTTTTTGATTCCAACTTCAATTATGTTTCCTGAGGCAAGCCAGAGTTAATTTTAACAGTTTTGATTCTATAAAATGAGTTACTTGTAAATAAACTTAAATGTGGCAAGTGATATTTTAGAACTACAAACTAACAATCCATTTTGTGAACAAGGCCTATTATGTAATTAATGGTGGTTAGATAATTTAAGAAGCTTTAATGTAAACAGGTATAGTATTCATTATAATATATTAATTTGCATTTTGATTGGTCAACAAGCATGTTTACACAGCGCTGTGGAGTGCAAAAATGATGTATAATTAGCTCTCTCCAGGTCATGAGAATTTGACAGAATTAAAACTATACATATTCCATTTATATATTGTCATTTTTGCTAAGTTAGAAAATAATTAGAATATGATTTTCTAAAATAATTAAGACATGGCTGCTGTTCCATGAACATCCTTTATGAGCCAATGGGCCCTTGGAGTGCACACTATTCCCTTGCAGCTGCAAGGTCCGATGGTCCGACTCGTATCCATTGACCCATGAATTTGTCCCTATAGGGTTTTATCCTGTGAACTATCTGTTGACATAAACCACCCATGATGACTTGAGGGTGAAAAATTATCATTGTGTATATTTTGTCTTGTAACAAATAAACTAGAATGAAAGCATAACAGATTTGCCTTCGAAGGCATGAAACAGTTATCTCAAAGGCATTAACAAGGACACGGATGTTGTTTTAAAACATTTAATATATAAAAACAAATTACACTTGGTAGATTCATTTTTTACAGAAAGTACTGATAATTTTGTGAGTTTCAACAATCAGAAGTTTTACCCTTACACATGCAGACAAAACTGCTGTAATCTGCTTTCAAACTCTCAATTCTTAACAGGCTATTAATTAAGACAAGGCAAGAGTGTTTTATTTTTTGTTGTTAGTGTTAAATGCAGGAAATTATCTAGTTATGAGTATATCGAGTAACCCTATCTGACCACTTAGAAATCTCATCACATAATATTTTACGTAACTGCTTAGTGATAAATACTGTTTGTTGTTTTTTTGTACAGCACAATTGCATACTCTGTCAGCAAAACAAGATTTTTTGTAGGCAAGCAATCATTTCTTCCAGTTGTTCGAGAATTGCCAATTACCAACACATTTGGATTCACAATGATTGTCTATGATGCACAGTTCCCAACAGAAGTCCAAAATGTATTTAGTGTGAGTTTTTTGACATTTAGAAATCAATTAAAGTCAAATACATAGAACTACTTTATTTTCTATAAACTGCAATATATTTGATGAAGTAATTTTTTTTGCTTTATAGGTTGTAAATTTTACCAAACCTGCCATGATTGAACCACAGAAGACATTGACTCCATTTTACCTCCAGTTTCAAACTCACAGAAAAGATGTAGCCTTTTCTACAATACTGAGAGTGTATACAAATGCTTCCATATTCACTGTTCCAATTCAATGCTATGATGGCAAAGTCCAAGTATGTTTTCATCGTCTATCACTAACTCAATCAAACCTCCGACTTGACCCAAAAGCTGGTCATGCAATCTTTTAAACTACTTTTGTCAAACCAGAAGCTGAATACGCTCAACAGCTATCAATATTAGTTGAATGTATTTCATTTCAAAAAAGAATTACTATACTTTCCTTTTAATAGCAATTTTGATACTATAACCTGAATTTTATTTCAGTGACAATTGAGTCATTTCCAGTCATGAAATTGTATCAAAACATCAGTATGAACTGTAAAGAAATATGTTTATTGATTAATTTCCAACTTTTAAATGAAAACTATATAAATCACTTTAATATGAAAATAGGACAGTTTGAATGCCACAAGATGTCCTACTGTGATGATGTAGAAGAAGGTAGTTCTGTTTCTAACATCTGTTTGAATATAAACTTTGTCAGCACAACAATTTCATTAGTTTATGCAAATCTAAGACGTTTTTTTAAACTAATAAACTTGTTATTTTACTTGTTACTAATATAAACTTGTTATTTTCACTAGTGAAAATATCAAGTTTATGAAAGTAAGTTGCTTTATTTTGGTAAATACTACAACAGCTTTCCTCAGAATCGGTGCCTGGCACTAGATATATACTTGGATGCTTTGTGTCTCCATATAGTTATATCCCTTTAGGGGTTGGTTGATAACTGTATTGTTGTTCATGCTTTGTAATTTGTAGTATGACTGGGATGGTGGGGGAGAGGAGAGAGTGATGGATTATGGGATAGTTGGTACCGGAGAGAACAGGACCAAGCTACTTAAAGTCCTCAATACAAATCCAGTTGAGGTTAGTAAACATTTTGTATAGTGTTTGCACATGTGATTTCATTTGCTAGCAAAACTGCTACAAATAAATGCAAAATTAGTATTTTAATCCTATTGTCTCTTATTGTATTCTTGGTTATCGTTACATACAATGCTGATTCATTAAAACTAACACCAACAATTCAGTTGTTTACTATCTTGCTAACTAAATCCTTTACAAGCCAAGTGGAATCTATAGATCCAGTGCTTATCTCCATTTCAGTAGTGATAAGCATATGAGTCTTCGACTTGTTTTATGCCTTTTACTAACCATCGTCATCAATCCAATTTTAATCCAGATTTCTCTCCGTAAACAGGGGTGGCCAGATTTACCCAACTCTGGCAGCAATCTCTCCATCTTGCTTGATTCGTTGCATCTTTCTTCAAACCAACACTCTTTCTCTCCTCCACCTGCAATCTGCATGTCTTCCTCAGTCGTCCTTGCTTCCTCTTTTCCTTCACTTCAAACTCTGATGCTTTTCTCAAATCATGCCCATCATCCCTCCTTAACACATGCCTGTACCATCTCACTCCATTAGCTTTTGCCATTTGATCCACTGTTTCCTTCAATCCCAACATCTCCATTAGGTCCCCTGTCTTCTTTTTCTCCATTAGTTTTGCACCACACATTGCTCTTACCATTGCTCTCTTGGTCCTTCGCTAAATTTTCATCTCATTTTCACACAAGCACCATGTCTCACTCCCATATAGCATCGCTGCTGTCACAGCTGCCTCACAACCACCACTTGCATTCACTTTATCCCCTAAATAACAGAAACTTTTCAATGTCTCCACCTCTTCGCACAACTCCTCAACCAGTCCCACTAATCCATTAGCTTGTTTCTTGCATCTTCCACTGACAAAATCTGTCCCAACTTCGGGGGTCACTCACATTACTTTAGCACATCTACCATGCATTCATTTATCACACTTCACACACAACTCTAACACAATAAAAATTAAGCGGGTGGGGACTGGAAAAGAGTGAGTTGCTATTTGGACATAATTTTTATAGCCATAGGTGTGTTTCCTGTAGAAATATTAGCATGTCCTTTCAGTGTGTTTTCTAAACTTTCTTCATAGGTGACAGTTTTGCGGATTTCTAGCAGTATTGAGTTTATTACTATAAAACTTATGGATGTTAAGTATGGAAATGAAAGCAAACAGCATAAGTCTGGTACACAAGCACAAACTAAAATTATTCCAGGAAAAAGTGCTGACATTACCAAGGTAAACGTATTTAGGAACTTTATAAGTTTATAAGCTTATGGTCATACGTTTTGGATTAAAAAGACATGATCAGTACAAAGTATCTACTAAATTTTTTTTGAAATGTTCTTAATGCATAAGCTTAACTACATCTTGTACAAGCCATGTGGCCCATGATTTTTAAGCGAATGTGAATATTTCACCTCCCCAAAATTTCATCCTTATCTATTAAAGGGTAGCTTCGAAAAAAACACTTGTACTCGTTTACTGACCTTGGAAGGATAAAGAACTTGAAGTTTTTTTGGTGGAAAAGACAGTCACACAAATGTTCAGATCATGGAAGTGCCTGGGATAGAATACTGATCCTGTGGTAGCAAACTTAGATCTTGCAAACTGTTTTAAGAAGGCTTCCCTTCACTTCTGTTTTCTTGTTCTGAAATGCACTATTTAACAGATGAATATTTATACAATTTCTTTCATGATAAGCATGCATTTCAGAACTAGTTTCCCATCTCAGTTTGGTGGACATTATCCATTTCTTACAAAATTAGAGAGAATTAAATTACAAAATGATTTTTCGTTTAGTAGGTAAGTAAGTTAGGTAGTAATTTTCCATAAAATAGAAAACTCCCCGTTCACTGCTAATACCAGTGTTTATAGGAGCCCTGAATCTAAAATAAAACCGTAGGTATCTTCTAATAGAAGAATGGTTAATGCTTATGGTCAGTTATCTAATTGTCAGCTGGTTCCGTGGTTGACTCTGTACCAGTGAAAAGGTATATAGGAAGTATACAATTAGAATTGGTAAAAAATTAATCTCTTCTCTTCTTCTCTGTTAAAGGTATCCATCAAACCAGGTTACATAGCGTCATTTGTTGTTGAGTTGTGTGTTCCAAAGAAAGAAGGCCAGTATTCCGGACATATAGAAGTACTGACTGATTATGAGGTAAGTCATCATTCAATTTTACTCTTGAGTTATGAAATAACAGCAATTATTGGGTTATTAAATATTGTTGACACTTTTGAGTGTGGATATGCTTATATGTGCACGTCAACAGGAGCTTCCTGCAAGACAGAGTTGCACTTTCACACTAGTTAGAGAACATTCTCTGTTTATTGAATTGAAACAGAAGAATTTTGAAATTAGAGAACTGGCTCAAGAGTTCCAATCGATAACTATAATCTTCTGAATTTAAAGGTAATTGCGCGGGATGGATAATTAACTAATGGGGCTTTTTCCGAGTTTTCTTTGTACCATGTAATTATTGTTTCATCGTTAGGATAGTTTTATCGATTGGTTGTGTATGGCCAGAAGGAAATATCTGCAACTTGGATGTACCATATTAATAAAATGGCATAGCTCATGTTGGTTATGAGAGAATTACAGCTGAAACACTGTCTTGAGTGTTAACATTTTTGTTTTATCTTTAGTCATTACAGATTCCTGTTGCTCTGAAGGCCATGGATGGTAAAATATCTGTCTCTCCATCTGCAGTTGTTTTCCAGCCATCTTTTCCGGTTGGTATAAATGACGGAAAGCTAGCAACAGTGTTTTCAACATATAAACTTGTACTTTGTCTTTATGATAACTTTGATTTTTTACATGTTATTTCTATCTTGATAAAAAAAATCTTCTAAACTCTTTTAAATTTTAGGGTCGAATTGAGAGTCAAACTATTGTGTTATCAAGTTCTTTCTCGCATCCTGTGAAGTTGTTGTCAGTTTTGCCCTCTCCGTTAGATAGACGGTTCTATTTTCTTTCACATTCGCACAGCAACGGAAATTTAGAACTTGTGCCTAACAAGAAACAAAAGGTATGTCGACTTGCAGTTTAATTTTTTATTGCTCTTGCCTATTGAAATTCCTGTTTTTTTATTATTGCCTGTGATAATATAATTGCGATCGACTTCAGGAGAACACAATCATAATCTTGTGCAAGCAGAAGAAATCTCAATTTTGTGGTTGATCCAAATCGACGCCATCTTGGATTTCTCCAAGAGGGTCTGGGTGTGGGTCGTTTCGGCCAATAGGGCATGTAAGCTTCCTGTGAAATTCAAGATCTGAACGAGCTTTAACTATTGAACGCACTTCATAATCTATGATTACTGCTAGTATAATATAATATATATAATATATATATATAAGATCTTGGAATCTACCAAACTAAGTAAGCATGTAAGGAAATTAAAATAAAGCATTTCTTGGAAAATCATCTCTAAAGCTAAGCTGTACAATAGTTCAACTAAATGATGTAATTTGTGTTTAAGGGAAAAGTATGTAAACACTTTCAAGCTGCACCTTTGTTCTCTAAACAAAACAACTGAACCTTAATCCTCATGGAGGCACAGATACTAAGCTCTGTTACGATCTAATTAGCCCCAGTGGAGCTCCTTTCTGTATATATCTATCTGCAATATTACTATATAATTAATTCCAGCTCCTAATGAGCGAGGACTTCGGTCCTCACAAAACAGATCTTTATAGCCAAAAAATATTTACTTTTACTATTATTTTTCCAAACCCATTGATTTAAGATCTTGGAGTCTGTGTAGTAGTTTGGAGTCTATTTGAAGTCCAATTATACCTGCTGCCTGCTTTAACTAGCATAAGCTATTTGTGGGTCACAAGTAATTTCTATGTGATTGTTATTATTATAAATATAAAGTCTGAAGAATAAGATTAAAAAAGGATAGTCAGGTTTATGCCAGGCTTGGTGAGGCTAGTAGTTACGTTGTATCACCTACAGGTTGGAATGGTTAGATTTAATCCGAAGCTCGGCTGCAAGACTCACTGCTATGTTGGGCTTGGGCTTGGAAAACAAAACAAAGGTGAGTGAAACACAACATGTAAGGAACCTTTTAATTTTAGATGCTAAAGGAATATCCATTCTGGATCGCTTTTCTCAACATCATAATCAATACCATCTTTAGTCACCAGAGTGGCTGTCATAAGAATGAATGTCTCGTGACCCCAGTTTAGCTGTCACCAATTTGGCTATTACCAGTTAGGATGTATTTGTTGTCGCTGTCACCAGTGCAATTATCATAAACATAAAAATCATAGTTTCGAGAATACATACCTCCTCCATGTTACATGGCGACAAATAATGTGCTCATTCTACTTACCACAAACATTAGCTGTCAGAATGACAACACAACTGACCATCGCTCTCTCTCCTATCATCATTGTAATTAATGCCACCATAGCTAACAACGTCACCGTTGTCATAGAAGAAAATCCTTGATGATGACAAAAACTCTAGGCGCAATTGTTAAATAATTTGACATTGAGGTGACCGCTGCCTGGTTAGTCTAGTTGGTAAGGTGCCAGTCTGTTGTGCGGGAGGTTTCTGGTTCGATTCCGGGCCGGACCACCACTCAGGGTCTTAAGATAATTGAGGAGAAAGTTCTGCCTTTGCTCTAACATCTGCAAATGGTTAGACTTTCGCATCTTTTCGGATAAGGACGTTAAACCGTAGGTCCAGTCTCTCGATCACTCTGTCGAGGGACTTAAAAGAACCCACGCA
>JAOTRI020093857.1:0-15198 GCA_028564885.2 Zoanthus sanctaehelenae | reverse complement strand
CGACGTGTTAACCACTACACCACAAGGACCAACCACGCTGGCAACGCAGTCGGACAATGTTATGTAGATGGTAACTGCAGGGGCTCCCACGGCGACATTTTTCTCTATTGGTAAGTTGAACACCGTAATTTTTGGTACGCATATATATCGTCCTAGGAACCCCTGCAGTTACCATCTAAGTAACATTGTCCGGCTGCGTTGCCAGCGTGGTTGAATCTGGAATACAGTCAAACAGTTTCGGATTACTAGTGTGTGATATCTTAAGAAATACTTTTAAAGATGATTTATGTAAATTAATTAGCCTTGACTGAGTCATTTTGGGTGTTTCTGATCGGTTTCGAATCCCCTATGAAGCAAGTAGTCAAATTCAGATTGACACCTTTTTAGGATTGAAGAATTTGTGTTCGGCGTCTTTATACTTTTTTGTGAGTTTTGGCAATGTGTTGTCAACTGCAGAATATTAATGTTTATCATGTGCTCTATATCACTCGCCAAAAGCAAGACTTTTATTGCTGTAGCTGTAGTCCATGACTATCTTTTTTTTTTTTTCAATATTTTTCATTATTTAAGCCTTTCACAAATATAAGAACAAATTTGGGCAGGATATGCTGTTTTTATTTAAAAAATGGTTGTCATGGACTAAATGTAGCTACAGCAATAAAATTTTTGCCTTTGGTGAGCAAATGCTCCTTTCTTTCTTGGGTACCCTGTGTGATTCCTATAGTCCATGTCTACTTGGGTACCCTGTGGTTATTAGTTACGTACCCTCATCCTCTTACACATCACCATGACATAGTCGCTGGTATCAGCTGTTGCTACAAAACGCGTGTAGTTGGCTGTTTGCATTACATGTTGGATTTGAGGCGGAGATCACACAAAACAATTTTGGGCTTCGCGTCGTGGTTTCCTACGCTTATCTCGTGTTCTCCCAAACTCCCGCGTGTTTACATCAGGTTATGTAAACACGGAAACCATTTTATATTTCTTAATTCGTACATATTACCTACGGAGACTGAGTTTGTACCGCTGTGTTAAACAATGACGCTATGAATCCCACTTGTATCTCACTCGAAACTATTGCATTACTACTATCAATTCACCATAATTAGTAGTTGTTTGTTGAAATGATTGATACATGGATATATAAAGAAATCGAGTCAACGGATTCATATAGCGAAATTTTCCAATTAATTTCCGTTGTTCAAGAAAAGGTTTTTTTTTGCCTAAAACCTAAACCAGTTTAATTCTTATCGTCTTAAATTTTTTAGAGGCTCAAAACCTTTAGCAAGACTCGATAAAGCGTTCTAGATTTCACAGGTAGTTATTCCATTGTGTTTTTGGGTATTTACTTGTACTTGCATGGTCATTTGAATATAAAATGTCACTAGTTTTAGGCTTTCACTTTGGTTGTGTTTATTGAAATGAGTTAAATTCTTGGAAAATCTGACTTTCACTCACTACAGCAAAGCATCTTCACGGAGTTGTCGCTACAGTTAAAAATTGACTAGAACGACGTAATAACAAAACTTCCTGTCACGGGTGGTTAGGGGATTTACTTGTTGGGCAATTTAACATGGACGAGAAGCGTATCGCCGAGTTGGCTATAATCATCTCATACTCAACAAGCGCGAATGGAATAATTGTTTTATTAAATTTCATGGGTTTTCCAAACTCTTCCATACTTGAAAATAGCAAAAAAACTTTTAATAAATTGATAAACAAGATTTTTTTTTAGTTTCCATATATGGTCATTTGGTATATGAGCTGATAACCGAGATTGAGTGAACCAATCCGAACACTAGAAACACAATATTCGAGATTGAAAGTTTAATAATTAACAGGTGTTTCAAGATCGCGCGTTGGATATGAGATGGTAAATAGCCAACGAAGAGCGTATCGCCGAGTTGGCTATAATCATCTCGTACCCAACAAGCGCGAATGAAATAATTGTTTTATTAAATTTCATGAGTTTTCCTAACTTTTCGATACTTGAAAATAGCAAAAAACTTTTAACAAATTGAGAAACAAGACTTTTTTTTAGTTTCCATATATGGTCATTTGGTATATGAACTGATAAAAAATCGAGGTTGAAAATTTAATAATATGTTTTACTAGTTGTATTGTTATTATAACCGTAAATGTTCCAATTAGCGCCCAGGGCCCAGTTGTTCAAAGGCTGGTTAAGTTTAACCCAGCGTTAAACAAAAATTCAAACAGGAATTTCTTCTTCGCGCTTGCAGTATTTTATCGCGTCATCGTTTTCAATTTTATTCGGATCCGACCGTCTACACTGATACGCTTGGCCGGATCAAAGTATGCGGATCCGTTTTGCTTCACTTTCGAGAGGGCTTTCAAAAGTTTGCTGATGCGGTGAATACTGTATGCGTTTTAGTGTGGACGGAAGGCCTAAACGCAACAAAAAGTATACGGATACGATCGTATCCGTATTAGTTTAGACAAGGCCTTATTGACTGAGACAGAGGAGAACAGTGTGTTTTGTGGTCCGGAGAATGTCCTCGAGAACAACATATTGGTCAAAAAGTGTTTTGTTATACACCGGCTATCAAAGAAGAACAAAAAGTAGCTTTTAACCCTTTCAGTCCCAGTCAGTTTTCACACCCAACTTCTCCTTACATATAACAATATACAACATAAGACATTTGGTACAGAGAAAATGAGAATTGATCAAACTGCTGAATATTAAAAGAAGAATTCTCTCAAAGTTGTTCATTGAAAAGTATTAGATCAAGTTGGGAGAATTTAGCAATACAATTGGGTTAAGGAAAAGTTTTTATATAAACTTGTATTTTGTGAATACTTGTAATCACACTACATTTAAATTCACTAGTGTGAAGAGCACCCTTCCAGATCGAAGTGGTATTCTGTTGTAGAACTGGATTTGTTTTCTTAGTGTCCCGTCCAAGGGAGATCAAAGACTGTCAGCCGCTTAACACTACAGAAGTCGGAGATAGGCGCCGCTCCTTAAACCACTAGGCTCGTAAAGGATTATTTAGCTTAGCTTCGAGCTATATCAGATCAGGAAGGGGAGTCGTAGGTTTGGGTTACGAATTCTTTTAGTTTAAGGAGTGGCGATGTTTTGCCTTTTCAGCATTTAGGATGGTGCAAGTTGCAGACATCTTAAAAAATATGTAATCCCAGGAATGGAAGACGCGTTATAAAGTTACCAAGATATATTGGTTCAGTTTACCACTTGTGGGAGTGGGTAGATAAGTTTGTGAAACATAAGCGTTTTATTAATGAGCGTAAACCTTATAAACACAAAACAGAGAAGACTTTCGACATAAACAATGCATGTGCTTTATTTTGTACTTGCCCTTTAGAATTGAATACAATATAGAAATCTTTTATAATTGTCTTCACCAGTGTCTCCTTGTTTTGCTGGGATAACATTTTTGCTTTATGTTTCATGTTATCTGAAAAAGAAAATGCACTTGAGTGAAATGAGAACTCTTGTGCTCAATCAGTGCACTGCTAGGTGAACTGGGATCTAGTGCTTAATCAGAGGAAATGGGATCAAGTATTCAAAAGATAATGAATGCAGGTGAACTGGGATCACTTGATCAGCAAATTCAATTAAAGATGAACTGAGATAAGTTGCTCATCTAAATGAACTGAAATGAAGTGCTCAATTAGTTGAACTGAGATCAAGCACTTAACTAGATGAACTGGAATGAAGCACTCGAGTAGATGAACTGAGATCAAGCACATAACTAGATGAACTGGAATGAAGCAGTCGATTAGATGAACTGATATCCAGCGCGCAACTAGATGAATTGGAATGAAGCACTCGATTAGATGAACTGAGATCAGGTGCTCAACTAAATGAACTGGAATGAAGTGCTCAATTAGATGAACTAAGATCAAGCACTTAACTAGATGAACTGGAATGAAGCTTTCGATTAGATGAACTGAGATTAGGTGCTCAACTAAATGAACTGAAATGAAGTGCTTAATTAAATGAACTGAGATCAAGCACTTAACTAGATGAATGGAATGAAGCACTCGATTAGATGAACTGATATCCAGCGCGCAACTGGATGAACTGGAATGAAGCACTCGATTAGATGAACTGAGAACAGGTGCTCAACTAAATGAACTGGAATGAAGCACTCAATTAGATGAACTGAGATCAAGCACTTAACTAGATGAACTGGAATGAAGCACTCGATTAGATTAACTGTGATCAAGCACTTAACTAGATGAACTGGAATGAAGCGCTCTGTTAGATGAACTGAGATCAAGCGCTCAACTAAATGAACTGGAATAAAGCGCGCAGTTAGATGAATTGAGATCAAGCGCTCAACTAAATGAACTGGAATGAAGTGCTCAATTAGATGAACTGGAATTAAGCAGTCAACTAGATGAACTAGAATGAAGCGGTCAACTAGATGAACTAAGATCAAGAGTTAAACTAGATTAACTGGAATTAATTGGTCAACTAGATGACGTAACTGCAATCAAGCGATCATCTAATTGAACTGGTATCATGTGTTAAATTTAATGTACTGAGATCAAGCTCTCAACTAAATAAACTTGGATTAAGTGCTCAACTAGATGAACTGGGACCAAGTGCTCAGCTAGATTAACTGGGATCAAGTGCTCAACTAGATGAACTGGGGACAAGCGCTCAACTAGATGAACTGGGATCAAGCGCTCAACTAGATTACTTGGGATGAAGCGCTCAAGTAGATGAACTGGGATCAAGCGCTCAACTAGATTACCTGGGATGAAGCGCTCAAGTAAATGAACTGGGATCAAGCGCTCAACTAGGTGATAGTCAAATACTTAATCAGATTAATTGGAAACAATTGATCAATTGGGTCAACAATTATCAAACGCTCCTGCAGCTAATTTGAGATAAAGAACGGTTTAACTGTCTTAGATAAGAAAAGGAAAGAAGGTGGAGAGTGCAGGATTTACAACACTAAGGAGTTAAACTAACAGTCATGCACCCTTCTTTGTTTGCAATAAGTCAGTAGGTGGTAACGTAACGCAGATTATTATACTTGCAGTTACAGTTACATATTTGTAGGTTAAGTGATAAGGTTTAAGTTGTGTTTGTTTTTAAATGTGTTTCATATTTTCTTAAAGCGTTAATATCACAGGCGCAGTTTGAAAGAAACCTCCCCAAGATGAACCCAGATCTACCACATTTCCCAGATTGAACCGAGGTCCTCCCCACACTTCCCAGATTGAACCCAGGTCCTCCCCACATTTCCCAACTCTAGCCACTGAGCCACGCTGCTTCCAGTTATGCAGTGCTTACCTTACTAAAATGTGGCCTGATTTTCACAGAATACCTTCTCAATTTTCTTGATGTCCTTCACTAAAGATCGGAAATCTGTCAAGTGAATTACTCTCTTGTCATGGCCTGATGTGATTTTCAGCAACTCTTCACGGTCAATGCTGTTCCCAACGCCAACAGCGATAATCCTCACGTTTTTACTCTTAAAAAAAGTGCAAACAGTTTGATTTGTTTAAAAAGTCTGGGTCACTGACGCGAATCGAACCCGCGTCCTCATCACGGGTCGGAGAGCTAATTGTATACTAGAAAATTTAGAAGACTAAATTAAAGCTGGAATTTGACCCCCATCACCTGTGGGTTGTTTTAACCCTTGGGTGAGTGGTAATGGCTTGTTTCGTTCCTGGTCACTGAATATTTTCTGTACGTGGCTATCAAGTTCTTTTTTGGTTTAAGTTAATTTGCCACTTCTTGCCTCCGTGAATAAGTTTCTTTGGAACTCGTTAGAGTTCTTCAGGAAACGTTCACGCACACGTTTACTTTCCTTGCTCCTCTCAACTCGATGGATAAATCTTTACATGTGTCGACTCTTTTTCTTGAGGTCATCATATTAAAAATTATAGCCCCCTCACGTAATTCTGTACCGTTGAGCTACAGAGACTGTTGAGACAGTATGCAAAACATAAACGGTTTTTAAAACTGTACATTTTGACTCTTTACTGACAAACTAATTTCAATAAAGTATTGCAGCGTTCTAAAGTGTCACTCAAACATTAAACCATGCACAAACGATTCTTTAAACGTTCTTCAGTCAGTTAAATGCAAGCTGCCCATATTTACGTTAAATACGGTCACGCTACCCCGTAAGATCACTTTGTGAGCTAACAGAAAGTAATGTTTGAAATAAACGTAAAATAGAGCAGTCACAATTTTGTTTGTTACTGTTGAGGGGGAGGGGGAGGGGGTAATTTTTTAAGCTAGTGGAGAGCTTTCGAAATGTCAGGCGTAACCAGTAGAAAATTTGTAATCGATTTTTGATCATCTCACGTTCGGCAGACGCATTTACGGATTTGTTAAATGGTCGTTAAGAAAGACGTTCAATATTTCGGTGTTCGTTACATGACTTCGGCCAACCAGCACATGTGGTTTATCACATATATTCTAAAATCAATGAGCAACAGTCAAGATACAATAGCTCCCTGGCACAGTATCTTACCTCACTTCACGAGCTTACCACAGGATACCTAATTTAATTTTTAAAATGCCGTTAATTTCGGGGGACTAAGACAGCCAATGATATTACTGATGCTATAAAATATTTTCTGTAGACTAGTCAAAACATACAGATTATACAAATTTTTTAACCCTTTAGAATTGATCAAACAAAGCAAACTATTTATTATTCAAAGTGAAATTCCCTCAAAGTTATTCAATGAAAAGTATGGTCTGAAGTTAGGAGAACTTAATAATTCAACTTGGAGTGAAAGGTTTAAAAATACGAAATAATCCGATCTATTTTTAAGTATTCTATGCTATTACTTAACTTTTTTAAATTGTTAAACGAATGATCTTATTCTTTGCTACGAGCAAGAATTGGAGAGCCTAGATAGTTAGGTGCGAGACTGTCGTGGTTAGAAGCGAGGCTATTGTGCGGGAGGCTTGGGTTCTACATCCTGCCGGACCGGCACTCGGGGTCTTAAAATAATTGAGAAGAAGGTTCTGAATTTGCTTTATCATCTGAAGATGGTTAGAGTTTTGCGTTCCTCGGAAACTCCTGACTGCGTTCGTACTCGATGCATGCGAAAGGTTTTAAATTAAAGTTTAACCTTGAACTTGCGAAAGATAATGTTGAACTACAGGACCCGGTTGCTCAAAACTTCAACTAACTTAATCCTGGATTAAGACAGGATTAAATATCCATTTTTTGAAAAGTAAAGCTTTGTGATACTTGCAAAATTGTGCTCGGTTTTACCAATAAAGAAACTTGTTAAATCCAAATTTCCAGCCAAGCGCAAGCTATAGAAGGTTAGGACTACGTCCACCTTAGAGTGGTAAAGATGCACATGGTGTTCTCATTTATTAGTTGGCCTTTAGCCAGCTAGAAAGACTTGATAAATTTGTTATTGTTATTTATAAGCTTGTCTGTGTAATGTACCTTCAATGGTTTTAAAACTTCCGGATATGGTTTGGATCTACTGTTTGTTCTTCCATCAGTCAAAACAAGCAGGACATGGGGCAAGTTCGGTCTTTGACCTCCTGCGGCTGTGAATAACTCATTGTTTGCCATCACGAGACTTAAGTCGGTCCTGCTTCTACCTGTGAAAGTTGAGTTTAAAATGGTTCTCACGTACTATAGATAAAAAGCATTTCATTCTGATTTAAACTATATTTGATGAAAATCTTTTAACGTTTCGAGCCTTATTTGGTTCTTGTATAAACGATAAGATGGCTTCATTGAACAAAGACAACCCGTTAACTTTATTCAACAATTGGGTTAAGCTAATTCGTTACAATCATCATACCGCCTTCCTAACCTGACTGCGTTCGTACTCGATGAATGCGAAAGGTTTTAAATTAAAGTTTAACCTTGAACTTGCGAAAGATAATGTTGAACTACAGGGCCCGGTTGCTCAAAACTTCAACTAGCTTAATCCTGGATTAAGACAGGATTAAAGACCCATTTTTTGAAAGTAAAGCTTTGTGATACTTGCAAAATTGTGCTCGGTTTTACCAATAAAGAAACTTGTTAAATCCATATTTCCAGTCCAGAGCAAGCTATAGAAGGTTAGGAAACAGAAACATGGATTAAAAGTCGATCTTGGTTTAACAGTAATGGAGTTTTGAGGAACCGGGGCCAGTAGTCTTGCCATCAGCTTCTCAAAAACGCTACAATCTACATATTGAAGACAGCGGCATCTGCTGCTTTTAACAAAACCAAAGCTACAACAAGAACACACAAAGTTCCTAAAAGGTTATGGTATTGAACAGGGCAATTTTGTTTGGATTCTTGTGAGAAGCCACATAAGAACTTTACACAAGCAACAGGTTCAGAAGAGAAAATTTGCCAAGACAGCACCCGTTAAAGAACATAAAATTAGTGTAAACTACTAAGGGATTAAAAGATTATGCAGATGTTTGATAGAAGTCTTGGACAGAAAGGAAAAAGGAAATTTTTAACACAAAATTGGCAACTCTGTTATCCAAGACATGCAGCATTCGAAGTCTTGAACTCATTAATTTAACAAATAGTGACATGTCGGACGACCAAAAATCTCTCCTTTCGAAAACCCGATCTTTTGTCCTACTGAAGAAATAAACTGGCAAAGTGTCATTGTTGATCTAGATAGCTTTGAGCAAGGAATTCGATTAGCAGCCCATTTCCTTGGGAAACAAGATGCTGAGAATAAGAAAAATCCAAAAACCGAAAATCCAAAATCATCTTTTACAGAAATAAAAGTGTTTAGCTAATGTTAGATAAAGTTATAGATTTTTTTTCAGATAATTTGACTTAAGAGGAAAGATTAGCCTTAGAAAGATTACGTTTTAGTGAAAATGTAGTTTTCATTTTACTTAAACATTTAGCTCAGGGATTGCCATTTAATATCATTGATACATGATTTGTTCCAAATCAAACAAAAAATGGACTGTTCTTCCACGAATTTTATAGTTATTTATTTGGCTACCTACACCAAATGCAACTTACAGTATGCTGGGTCTACAGCTACATCATTTAAAGTTCGATTTCAAAATTATAAATTGTCCATGAAGACATAAAAGAAAACTTATGAAGTTGTGATCCACCTCAATGCCACTCCATATTAAATATTTGACTTTCAATTTATTTGCATAGAAACAACTTAGAGAGCGAGTTTATTACTACAGAAGACTATTTGACTATGTAATTGAAAATTTTGCGCTCTTGTGAGTTAAACAAGGGAAGAATCTAAATCAGAAAATAGAATTATAAGTAAACTTATCTTTACATTTTATTTTTAGCTATATTTTTATATTTTATGTTTTTAACATACCGAACAAAAGCCGTTGCATGTAAACAGCAGTTTTAGAAAAAATGATATATATATATACGCCATAGGCAATAGCTAGTTGTAGTCGTATAATTTTTAACTTTTTTAACCATTTCATAACTTTTATAATTTATATTTTGGTAAACGAAGTAGGTCGCGGGCCAAAACATTTTTATTAAAACGGTTGGTTGGACAGAAGTTGCTTGCTTCTCTTTTTGCAAATTCTGATATAAGCTACTTCTACCGTGCATGTTCTACGATCTTTTTAATTGTAAACAGACGTCTTAAGACCCATTTAAACGGATCAAACATGTTGGTGAAACACCATCGAATATAGTTGGACTTAACATGCATGATTGATCCGTTTATACAGCTCAATCTTTTTCTACCGTGCATGTTCTACGATCTTTTTTAATTGTAAACAGATGTTTTAAGACCCATTTAAACGGATCAAAAATGTTGGTGAATCACCATCGAACATGCTTGATCCGTTTATACAGCTCAATCAAACTTGCTGGACAGCTTTAGGAAATGTTTGACATCATGAGCCTGGTATCAAGCTCCAACGTTGTTCGATAGTGTTGGATACGCGTGAACACTCCAGCATCCAACTCTGATCAAACACCGCCCAAAAAGTTTGATTATGTTTGACCAACAAGTTTGATCCGTTTGAACTGGACTTTAACCGGGAATTCAAAGACGTAGCATGTTGAATTTATATGAATACAACTACTCATTGACAGCTCTGCATAGCTCTGTGAACGTTGTGCCCTTCCCTTTGCAAAAAGAATATTTAACCTCCAAAAACCAACAGTTGAAAATTTTTGACCAACAGCTACAAATTTTGACTTATTTTATTACTATTAATTTTTTTTCTATATACCTGGCTTGTATTCCATGTTAAACAGCGTTTCGTTGATGTGAGGTAAGCTTTGTTGTTCCTTGAAATTAAAAATCAACTGCGGTCTGTGGTTGTAGCGAATAAGCCCAATGTGTGTTTGGTTATTCAGGTTTTTAAGGATAGTCACAAACTTCATCAGAAATTTCTTCACTTTTACGAAGTTTCTCCTTTGAACACTACTAGATGAGTCTACTATAAGGCCTACATCCATAGGGCCCTTGCATTCTGAAATGAAAAACTTTTGAAATGACCATATGTTGTGACGTACTTGGACTGTATGTTAATTGTGACGTACTTTAACCATATGGTGCGACGTACTAAGACTATATGTTGCGACGTACTTGGTCTATATGTTGTGACGTACTTAGACTGTATGTTGCAACGTACTTGGTCTATGTTGTGACGTATTTTGACCATATGTTGTGACGTACTTTGACCATATGTTGTGACGTACTTGGTCTTTATTGCTGTGACGTGTTATGTTGTGACATGCTTAGGCTATGTGTTGTTAAGTTTAACTGTTCAATATGGTATAATCTAATCTAATCTAATATGAAATAATATCAAACACTTACGTTGACATCTCTCTAAATTACATTTTCTTGTTTCCGTCGATGGCCCTAGGCGATCGCACTTTTTCCCGTTCCCCTCCGGTTTCGGGTTGGTACAGGTACGTTCTCGTTCCTGGCTGCCTCCCCCGCACGTTTTGGAGCATTCTGTCCACTCAGACCATTGACTATATCCGCCATCTTTATCACCAGTTCCGACCTCTGTGTACAAAAGGAAAACAAATTTGAAAAATTTCTATTACACTCTATTATTTAAGAAAATTGTCCATGTTAAATGTTCACTTCTCTGCTTGCAATAACCGTTTCGTTCTTCATCCATTAGAACCGGACCACTCAGTTGCCGACAACGCAGGTGGTTGCCACCACCTGGTGGGGATTGGAGGCATCGCATGTGGTTGCCACCACCTGGTGGGGATTGGAGGCATCGCATGTGCTTGCCACCACACAGTAAGGGTATGTGTTACTTTTATCCACAATGTGGTTTGGATTTTCGTATCCGGCGGTGTCGTAAACTGTTGTTTCGCGTCATATAATAGTCTGTGTATTCACCATTAGAGTGAAAATATGTAATTATGGTCGTTTGACACAGTGAACATCTATTGTTGTATTCTCGTTTATTGTATGATAACAAGCATTATGGCTCAATAAGCTGCCAACAAGGTTTTACTAACCTACAGACCATGTATATAACTAAACTGTAAAGTCTCTGAATGTGTAGTCTAGGTAGAATTTTTCATTCTTGTACATATTTGGCTGAAAATATTCCTACATATATTCTTTGTTTTTAAAATGGATGTGCTATGTAAGATCTTCAAAGCTTAATAAATCTGTATCTAGCTTTGAAATTTGGGATAAGTGTAATTGCAACACATTTAATCTCTCGCGTTTTTTTCGTTCGAACATTCAAAATATGAGACTGGCCATTATTCTTAAAATCTTTTTACAGGCTCTATCTTCTTATAATGGACGTTGTTGGCGCAGTTGGTAAGATTTCTGCTTTCCAATCTCAAGTTCCTGTGATGGGCATAGTGTCCGTTTAACACTGCAGAAACCGGAGATAAGCGCAGGCTCCATGGGCCACTAGGCTCGCTACTTACATTGCTCAATTCTTATACAAAACAAGAGTGTATTCAAATTGAGTTAAAGATAAATTTCGAACAATATTTTAAAAAGACTTACGCGTTTCGTCAATGCGATAGACGTAGTTAGTGGACTGGGCACCAACGCATTCGTGACTGTTATCCTTGTCGCAATTGTACGGCGGGGAAAGGTCCATGATACATGTGTCCGCAGGGCCGTCTTTGTTGTACTTTATCTCCGCATTAGGACCGGACCAACATTCACCGTAAAATTGAAGAGCAAACATGGTGTAACCCTTTTCCCGGGCTTTCTGCATACAGCGACAGGCCAAGCTGTTAAAAAAAGGAAAGTACGTCTGCAAGCATGATTTTGGAACTCTATATATAGGAACAGATAAGTTGATGTTTTGAAGTATGGGTTGGCAAGATATTTGATCGTACATAGTTCTTAAAAAAACTTGTTTATTTATATCTCTTGCAGTTGATCCACTGAATTACAGGTACAGGTGAGAGCCTAGTTGTTCAAAGGCTGGTTAAGTTTAACCCTGGGTTAAGCAAAAATTCATACAGCAAATTCTTCTTTAAGAAAGGTAGACAGATATTTATGAATAATGTATGGTTTCTCTAGGAAAAGTCTTGTTAATCTCCAAACTACAGCTAAAATTTTTCCTTGCAAGATTGGAAACAAAATCGTGAGTTAAACATTTAACCCTGGGTTATCACAAATCGGCTTTTTGATAACTGGGCCCAGAAGACTAACTTAAGTTTACAGCAAATTTATTAGTAACAAAGTTACGAATGTTACAAAACATTTTAAACAGGGCATTTCGGCATATAACTAGTAAAAGGTTAAATTCAATTTTACAAAATCAAAAAAGGAGAAAATGTCACAGAGTACTACAGTTGTGAAAAGAAACCCAAAGTTCAAGATTGGTTAAGAGGCGCGAGAACTGATATTCACGTGTGTCCGCGCGTTTGTCAGAAAGCCCGCCAAGTTCCATTTGTGTATATTCTGGTAACTTTCACTGGATTTAAAATGACTTTGGTTTTTATACCCACTTCCTTTAATTCAATAAAAGAAATATTCCACTCAAACCTTGTTGCATGAGGATTTGAGGTGAGAACTCGTCGGCTGCAATCACTGCGTGCTCTGGTTGGTTAAACTGAGGTCACGTGGATGAGTTCCGATCAAATGTTCCTCGGCTGGTCAACATTATTAAAATTATTGACCAGCCGGTGTACATTACTTTCATGTTTGTTACTTCTTCTCGGGAAACATCGAAGTTCTTAGGAAACATCGAGATTCTCGGAAACATCGAAATTCTCGAAAACATTGAGACTTTCGGGAAATATCGAGATTATCGGGAAACATCGCGATATTCTCGTGAAACATTGAGATTCTCTCGTGAAACATCGAGATTCTCTCATGAAACATCGAGATTCTCTCGTGAAACATCGAGATTCTCTCGTGAAACATCGAGATATTAATTCTCGGGAAAGATCGAGATATTCTCGGGAAACATCGAGATTCTCTCGGGAAACATCGAGATATTCTCGGGGAATATCGAGATATTCTCGGGAAACAAAGGTATTTCCCCAGAGAGCAGTCATACGTTTGTTTTTTTACTAGAACAACTTTGTAAAAACAATGAGGCTCAAGTTGGCTGAAAATTAACAACAAATATTTAATAGCACGCTCAGCCAGAAGCTGAAAAAAAGTGAAAACGTTTCTTGTTCAAACTTTATTGAATCCTAAATACTCATCAAAATAACATTTTTTTTAAAAGAACAAAAAAAAATTAGGAACAATTGACCCTCGGTAAAATTTATTGCTCTTTATCAAAATATAATTGTATATATTCTTTATAAAAGGGCTTGTGTTAATTTTTTAAGTCCCAGTCGGTCAGTTATCAACATCCAACTTCTCCTAACATAACATATACAAAATAAAATATTTGGCAATGAGAAACTGAGAGTTGATCAAGCAAAGCAAATTACAGAAGATTAACAGTAAAATTCTCTCACACTTGTTCAATAGAAAGTATAGGAGCAAGTTGGGAGAATTTAGTAATAAATCTGCCATTGAAAGGAGTAAATGTATATAGTTTTGATATAATAACATTTTGTTGCTTTTGAAACATCAACGTTTTATCAGTTTTATAATTTTCTGCTTGACATTTCATTTCAATAATGTGAAGTCATAGTGCACATGCCATGACTCAGGTTTCGTCCAGGCCCCCCAAAACATATAAATACACTATATGGTCAAAATATTAGTTAGTCCGAGTGTAAACTTGTCAGCGAATGTGCTTAGTACAGTAAACACCCGCATATAAGAACCTAGAATTTTTGGGTTCAGGCTGAATGGGTTCTTATAGTTTGGGGTAGTTTTCCGAACTCAGGCTGATTAGGTTCTTTGTAGGTTCTTATTTGTAGGAGTTGTCATAGTGATACCATTCAGAGAACGTACTACTGTAGTACTAGTATGTCATAATGGTTGAACATTTGCATTTTAAACAGCAAACAATTTCTTTGGGTATCACTGTTACAGTTGGACTGAAAAAGACAAGCAGTAATGTGTATTTCACAGAAGCAAAAGTTAGGGCACTCTACAGATTCAAGTCCCAAGGATACGCCAGTATAATTTAATACAGTATTCTATACGCTGTATTTATAAGATTTTCAATTAAACAAATAATTTTCATGGTGTTTCTCAGAAATTTCGCAATTTCTATCAATTAAAATCCAGTATTTTTAGCTACAAAACAAGAGTATTTTTTTGTATAAGAACCTAAATGGGTTCTTACATATATTTGGGTACTAAAATGCCTAATTTCAGCCTGTAGGTTCTTGAATCACTGGGTTCTTATACGCAGGTGCTTACTGTAATCCACTCCAAAAACAATCCGGGATCCTCGAACTTTAAATCAACTCTAAATGCCAATTACATCTTCTGGACACTGAAAGTCAGAGTGACGTTCTTGAATCTAGAGCAAAACACTAACTTTGCTAATGTAATGAAATTTGATCATTTCACCTCAGCACAGTTGCGCTCAATTATATTAATATTTTATTTACAAAAAGCCATAGTAGCTCAAGGAAAAAATAAAGTTCCTAACTTTTACATGACCTTTGTCATTCTTCCGAAATTCCAGGCCTGGAAAATGTATTTTCAAATTCCATGACTTTTCATGACCGTGTGAACCCTGGATTATTAATATTAGAAAGAAATAAGAGAAAAATATCATATATAGCCCTTGGCGGGAATCGAACCCCACACCTTCGGTTTACTAGTCCGACGTGTTAACCACTACACCACATGGACCAACCACGCTGGTAACGCAGCCGGACAATGTTATGT
>JAOTRI020093846.1:0-15203 GCA_028564885.2 Zoanthus sanctaehelenae | reverse complement strand
TGAAGAATTTGGTGTATAACCGCCAAACCGTCCCTCCAGACCATGCGAAGGTCCAACTTGGTTAGAGGACGGTTTGGAGAATTTCTATCAAATATTAACTCCAAAATTAATTTTTAAACTTCATCATCCAAATTCAAATTTCCCTTAAAAAAAGCTGCATTTTAATAATCTATCTCCTTCCATAAATCTCATCCGAAAAATCTGAAAATATTTACGAGGCTTTCTTTTAACTCAATCTGTAAAGTGATTTAAAAAGCTTTTTTCGATTTTCAAATTATGACGGAAATAATTTTATCAAAAATATCACTAAAAGTAGCGAAAAATAGTTTTACGGTTGAGAGTGGCTTTAATGTGGCAACTTTACTCCAGAGCCGGGCTTCTCAAAACTCGATTAGTGTTTTCTCACACCGCCCTCCCCGAGTGAGTAATTACCGAGTCGCTATCTTGAGTATTTCTTGTTAAAACAAGTCTGGAATCTATATTTGCGCAACTGGCCTTCAGCTTTCCAGTGAGTTGTACAGTACCGCGGGATATTGACCAGTGAGTGAAAAATATCACAGCAATTCACTCTTGGCACAAGCAACAGTTAGTGATGTCTAGAACGCATTTAAAAATGTTTTAGTTCAAGCAGGAATTTCCGAACCAAAAGCAGCGACTGTCATCCAGGGATGTTGTCCTAACTTCAATTCTGGTGACTCAAAGAACCTGAGACCATTGGGGAACCTACCTCACATTTTTCAAGAACTCAAATCAAATGATATCAAGATAGCACTTTGCACAGCGAATTCGCGCAATGGTACTGAGTCTACGCTAGAAAATCTTCACTTATCACATTTGGTTGTAATAAATCTTCACTTATCACATTTGGTAGTGATAAGATTGTTTGTGGCAATGATAAAACCGCTGTACCAAAAGATGCTCCCGACAACGCATTACACATCTGTGATGTCTTACAAGTTTCGCCAGATCGAACTGCAGTTATAGGAGATACCTTAGCCTATATAAGGATGAGGCGCAGTACAGGACTGGGACTGAGTGTCGAATGGCGCAGGAACAAAGTATAAGGTTGAAACCCATGCAGATCTAATCCTTAAAACAACGTCGATGAGCTGCTTGGTGTTATACAGCACGTAGTGTCCCAAAGAAAGAAACTGCACTCATAGTTTCGAAGAACTGCCTACGTTTTGAAAAGCAACTTCTACTTTTTTTTACCTGATTGAATAATAGGCATATTTATTTTTTCAACAGAAAACCTATGTGTGATATCTTTAGGCTTAACTCTATTTTTATATCCGGCAAAACTATTACAACATTTAGTCATTTTGTATAATTTAAGTAGGGGAAATCGTGTTTTTGTGATTAACGAGACAGCTATTGGTGGATTTTTGTAGCTTCTCCGTTGTATTTGAACAAATGACCAATTTTAGGGAAGTTTGCACAGTAATTCAAATAAATGAGTGGATTAATTTGATTGCCTGAACACGTATAAACTTTATCAAAGCCTAAAAATAGCTTTCTGTAAATGTAATACAAATGAACCGTAAATGTAGGTAATATCGTATTAATCTTTAATTTAAAAATTTCCTCGAAATAAATAAAATACCCAGAACGCTGTGCCCGATTTTGTGTTGAATCAATAATTTATTATGTGAAAAACTGATGTCGTGGATGAGTATTCTTAGCTAAATCGCAAGAAATTGCCTCAATTGAGTGTCGAGGAGATTTATCAAGCCCCTTTCTACTCCTCTGACAACACACAAACCTTCCCTGCCAAACTTGATTTCATGGACATGGAAACGAGGTTGCTCCCAGCTATCTCCCGAAACTATTCTCCAACCGTTTGGTAAACATTGCTCTTTCAATTCTCATATCCCTAAATCCCTCTTCCTGTCTTAGTAGATCTGTCACCGCTTATCCCACTATTTTGTTCCGGCCCTCTCGTTACATTTGATTCAACTCTTTCTCAAGCCTAATTTCCAGTCCTTTTTTGCCACATTTAGCTATTTACAAACTCTGTACTTTCCAGGAACCCATAAGTAGGAGCGAGCAACTTCCATGTTCTAGTGTCACGGCGTTTTTACGAACCGACTTATTTTTAGTTCAGTTATTGCGAATTTAAACCAATCGCATGCGTCTATTTTTAAAGAATGTCACTGTAAATTTGAATGAATTGTCTGACTCCTCCGGGACAGAAACTCCTATTGAAATTCCCGCTAGAATCGATCTAAAAATAAATCAGTTCGTGAAAACGCCATGACATAGGTCTGTTATGGGAGTTTGTCGCTCCTACTTATGGCCTCCTGGTCAAAATAAATTGTAATACAAAGGATTATTGCTTATAAAATTTCCCGTTGATCAAGGCAGCTATGTGTCCCTATATACCAAGAGAACAATAACTTGGTACAATATCTGCCATTTCAAAGTTAAATAGCGTTTACATCGCTAAAATTAAAAAAAAAAAAATGTATAATGCGATCGTTGTTACGGTTCCGAAGTTGCTCCTAAAGATTTGAATTTCTAATAATAAAATATTTTATCTTTGCACACTAGACCCCTGAAAGTGCGTCTAAAACCCCCGAAGTCATATTGGCTTTAAAATATATGACGCCGGACAAAGTGCGTAAACTTTCCAAGAAAAGCTCGGTAACCAAAGGGGAACTTCATATTCATCTTCTTGAAGCACGGAACTTGCCTGGAAAGGATGCAGACGGCATGTCTGATCCATACTGCAAGTGGTGAGTAGCTATTGTTTTAACCAAAAAACCGACACTTGCGCCCATTGATTGGCTCCGTGACTCGCGATACACAAGAACGTTGGTTAATTTTGAAGCGGAAATCAAAAAGAAAGGAAGCGCGCGTGCAAAAAAAAAACTAAAACAACTAACCCCTTATGTTGGGTGACTAGCGTGGGATATTCAGTTACTCCAATGCGTCGAGTCTTGGTATATATCCACCATTATTCACCTTCCCCCTGGGAATAGTTGTTATAAATAGTTAATTAAATCTCAACTAGGAGTCGAATTTAAGCTCTGACGAATGTGCCTTAAGAATTCAGCCGGTGATCAGCTGTTTTACTTTCTGTTGCCTTTTGCACTCATAATAATAATATCAATAATAAGTGATCATTTGACATGTGTCGCCCCCCCCTCTACTCCCTCGCGAAACGTCGTCACAAGCAATAGTATATCCAAAAACACTCAAAATGTTCGCTTTGTGCTTTACTAACAGTAGCTTTCAAACTTTCAATTTCAGATTCGATTGTGAAAAACTAAGTGTTTCTTTTACTTGTAGACGCAACTTATTTATAAACAGTGTTTCTTAAAGAAAAGTAATCAGTTTTCAAGATTAAGTCTAGAAGTTTCTTGTTGGCATTGTCTTGCTTATATGGTTATAATCTTTACGGTTATTTAAGCAGTTAAGGAAAGTAAGGTTTCAAATTAATTTTGCTTTTAACGGAGTTTTTAAGAAGCAGCTATAAAGTACATTGGTTGCTTATTATTGTGCTCACTTAGTGGATGGCTCCATCTCACTTATTCTTTAATATTAGTACATAATTTAATGGAGCCAAGCGCCATTGTTGAATTGCACACGACTTTGATACAATGCTGATGAACAGTGGGCGGACGTCGTTGGTACAGATGGTAAGATCTCTGCTTTCCAACTTCAAGGTCCCCAGTTCGATCCCGGCAATTTGCAGAGATTCGATTAATATTTGTGTGGCCTTCTTTTCCACCTTATTCAACTCAGCTTTTCATCCTTCCGGGGTAGGTAAATGAGTACCAGCGTTTGCTAAGAGCTAACCTGCTACTCCCCGTCCAGGGGGAGTCAAAGAATCTCATCCGCTTAAGACATACAGAAATAAGCGCCGGCCCCATGGGCCACTAGGTTTGTAAAAGGATTTAGCTTTAGTTGATGAACAGTAACTGTTTTGCCATTAATTTGCAAGCGGCATTATAGTTAAGTCTGCTCGGATATTTCTATTTCCGTAGTCTAGTAAACAGATATCTAAACAGACATAACTATAATGCTGCTGAAAAAAATAGCAAAACAGTTACTGTTCATCAGCAGAATGCCCAAATTGTGTGCAATTCCACACTTGGTTTCGTCTCCATTAACTCTCTCCTTTGCGACATTGATTACATACCGGGAAGCAGGGCACCGTTTCTTCTACCTGTACTATAAGCCGCGGTAGTTCAGATCTTAAAGGTCAAACTATGCCACTTCAAGTCTAATACAATCATTGTGGTTCAGCTTTGAATCATCGCTCGTAAGGCCTGGTGATGAGTGCCACCGAGCTCTAAATATAGTTTACATCTTTGCTAATTTTTTCAGTTACCTTCTGCCGGACAAGAAAGGAAAAACCAAACACAAGTCTCCAATTATCAACCACAGCATCAATCCTTCCTGGGACTACAAATTTCATTATGACAGTTTAACCCAAACCGAACTCAAGGAAAGAGTACTGGAAATCGGAATTTACGATTACGACCGAGCATCCTCCGACGAGTTTCTCGGGGGAGTAAGACTAGGACTTGGTGCAAGTCCCAATGAGTGGGATGATTCAAACGAAGACGAGGCTCAGGTTTGGCACACGATTTTGGACCGAGCAAATGTATGGGTTCAAGTTGTGTTGCCTCTTAGACCGACGTTGACTTCCAATAAGAGCAGCGCAAAAGTGAACGTGGGATATACGCATCACCAATATTGACAAGGCGTTACTTAGTGGCATGGTATCAGCTAGAAGACTTACTTTCCGCGGGCTGTTTGGTGTACAGTATATGCTAGGATCAAACGCTTTTCTAATATTTAAGACTCTGATCTGCGGGACTCCGAGTTGCCTTCTGGGTAACAATGCACGTACAAATATTTTTGTACTGAAAACTTATTTCATTAGCTGAAATGTTTTGCAAAACAGAACAGAAACTTTTAAAATATTTCAAAATAAGATTTAACGGAATGTGTTTCCAGGAGCAAAATAAAAAAAGAATTAATTTAGGTTAAAATATTTAAGCCCTTTACTGAAGGGAAAAAACTTTTAATTTATCTAAATAATAGATTTAACTACTAATATGAAATTTTTCTTTAGTTTATAAAAGCATAGACAGGCCAGGTAGTTTTCCAAAACATATTTCTCTTTATGAAAACAAAAACATTGTTAAAAAAAATCTCAGTGCAGATAACAATTTAATAATATATTGAAAATTGAGTTGTTTGAGAATTAAAATCAAAGAAAGTTACGTTGCGAGTGAGTGGTAGATACTCGACGTTTAATTTAGGGTTAGTGACTTTCACTCTGTGTTTTGTTTACAAATAGACGCACCTATGGCAATACTATGAACGAAAATTTTAATTACATAGTGGCGTTGATAAGAACTTTAATTTTAGCTTAACTACAGCGGAATACCCCGCAACTGTCGATAATGACATGATGATTTATTCTGCGCATTCGTCGTTCTTTAAAAACAAATGCGCTGAATTATATTAATGGCAGTGGCGGGGTATTCTGTTATGAAGTTACTCCATAATTTTTTATTGGTGTACAACATTTTGTGATTTATATTTAAGTCATTCTGTTTAAAATGTTGTCATTTTAATATCAGTAGCAGATGCACTCGATTTGCATCTGTGGATCCTGTATTATTCAAATTTCTCGTTAGCGAGTTGCAAGCGCCATCTCATATTACAAACAGACCATTCGTATCCAACAATAACCCACTTAATATAAAAGGCTAGTTTTTAAAATTGACATTTAATGGGTGCTGCCTATTAAAATGTGAATTTTAGAGTGCAAACAATACATCCGTGAAAGAATAATGCTATATAATGCAAAATAGTACTAGTTGAACAATTAAATAGGCATAAAATAGTAAAATATAGCTTTACTAATGTTTCACGGATATGTTTGAACTGTAACGCAAGAGTATGCTCGTCACGCATTTTGAAATTCATTAATCGAGTGGGTATCATAAAAGCGTGAAACGATGAATACTGTACGTGAGAATAGGAGGGAAAAACGAAACTAAGGAAACATATTTTAGATAAATGTAGTTATTTTATTCGATAAACACACAGAGATCAAAAAAAGGTTGGCAAAGTAGAGCAGACTTAACACATGGTGGGCATCGATAGAATGCCGAACTCTAAGGCTTACCGTGTTCAATGACTTGTAAATTTGCAGCTAGAAGATTGAAGAGACATATTTTTGTTTAGATAAATACTATTTTTGGTTGAAAAACGCAACAAATGAACGAATTTAATATTTACAAAAAATACACAGTTCACATAACTTACTTGATGTTTGCCACTAACACGCAGAGAGGACAAAAGTGTTGAGGTTGCTAAATTTGTTGTAAACAGCCGAAAAGCATCGTGGGTTAAGTGGCTCGGTGCATTTTGGTACAGCTAGAACAAAGAAATCTATTGTTCTGGCAGTCGTCGAACTGCATGGTGGGTGAAGTTTGTTTACATTGTGGGTATTCAAATCTCGATTTTTCTGCCTACGTATGCATATTGACTGAATTAGATTCGCTGCCTTGCGTCGCTCGCTTCAGGCTTGCTCCGCTGCGGCAGCAAATGAGAAACCCCTTAGTGTGATGCTGTTTGTGAGCTCAGCTAAACTTTAGAATATCCCAACTCTGTCTTTAATGACATACATGTTGATTTATTCTGTGCATTTGTCGTTCTCTAGAAACAAATGCGCGGAATTATATTAAGGACGGTGTCGGGGTATTCTAAAGTTGCTCCGTGAGCTCCTACATACGTGCGAGTCATTTGTTGGCGTTGCCGTTCCAGTCCAAATCCAAAATCAACCCTTGCTCACCATAAAATTTCAAGTTGTTCAGTCGTAAGAGTACCAACTAGAGCACGAGGATTTAGAGTTCTCTAACTCAAAGTTAAATGTATTTACATCACATGCAGTACTAAAGCATTACAAGTGTACTGAATGATAGATTAATTAAGGGTTAGTTACTTTTAGTTCGTAGTTTGTTTATAAATATACCCACGAGGTGGCAATAAAGTGAATGAGAAATGTAAATAATGGACGAGATGAAGCCGAGTCCATTATAAGAAAATGATTTTAAAAAGGCAAAACTCTTAAACTTGAGTTAACGCAAAGAAAATGATTTTCAATTAAGCAAACGCGAAACGAAGCTTCTACTGAAATTTGTAAAAAGCTGAAAATAAATCGCAAATTGAAATCAGCAAATACCTTTAGTTCGACACTTTTAATTAAGTTCGACCTTTATATTAAGTTCTACTGCCTCGTTCGAACTTAATACATTAAGTTCGACTCCTCTGGTTCGACGTGGTTTCAAACGTCACTCTTATCATGTGCCGAACTTACTGCATTTGACGGAGAAAAACTAGGGCGACAAATAACGAATGCTCGCCGTTGGTAATTAAGTTCGACTAATCGAGTTCGATGTTTGAAACCAAGGTGGAAGTATGATCGATTTTTGTCGAACTTTAAAATACGTATTAAGTTCGGCACATGATAAGTTCGACGTTTGAACTAGGCCTTAGGCCCCTTATTGCTTTTGAAACTGAGAAAGGCGGAAGTATGCCAAATGTTAGCAAATGGCCTTATAATGAATTACTTAATTATAATCGCTTTACATAATCTCTTGGTATCACTAATCCAAGTGTTCTGCAAGCAAACTAATAGAAAACTTCCGTTCCAAAAATATAGATGCACTTTAGTGAAGTGCACTAAAACATGTTATTAAAAGAAATCTTTTGAGAACGTGACATTAGAGGATTTAAAATGATTCTTTTTAATTTGTTCCCATTCCCTATAAAGAAATATTGTCCAGTCAATGTTGGTTAATCTTTAGTTCAACAACACGAAATTTTAGTCCTTTTTGTTGCACTATTGAGGTTTTTAGGAAGTAACATGCAGTATTAATATTCGGCAACATGAATAAATATGAACTTCTAGCTCTAAAGTTGAAAAATACATGAACTTGCCACGCCCTCTTTCAAGTACAATCAAATTTTATGTCAATTTTACAAGCTATAAATATTTTTATGGTATCTTTTTTTCTTTTTTGTTGCTGTTTGAAACATAACTTATTACGACATGAGGCGAGCGAGGTTCGACAAAAGGAGCATTAACTTTTCAGTCACTTGAGTTTATCAATAATATTCAAAGGAACACGCTGCTGTGCTAAATAAGTATATTACTGACTATAATCTTTATTGTACATTATTGTTTATTGATTGTCTATTGTCAATGTGCTACGTGACTTAAACCTTCTTGGTTGACTTCTACCAAAGTATTGAAGTAAACTATCTATTCTAGATCTAACTTTTGATTACAAAAATCCAGAACATCTTGTCAATTTACTACAAAACTTCAGTTAGTTTCTCATTTTTTATATGGTGTATAATTTAAATGTTTATCCGGCACTATATTTAATAAGTTCTTTCTTTAGAAACACCGACGCAGCTAACACTAGTTTACCGATAGATATTTTTTCGATTTTTTTTTAAAGAATGGATCTAAGATTTCCTGTTTTCAGCTTTGCTGTTTTTATAAAATGTGTTCCTTATGAAAAGAGTAAGAAATTGGTGGATATGTATGTCTCTTATGCATGTTGCTGCATTCAATTGTACAAAGTCTAAACTGAGATACTGAAAAAGATGATTTCGATTTTTAACCATGGAATAATTTGCAAATCATGCTCCAACTTTTCTTTAGATTTAGACTTTCTTGATGGAGAGATTAAAAACAATTAATTCTTAATTCATTTGTTTTTAATAAATCTCTCCAGCAGCATTCCACAAGAGTTTTTCTTCTGCTTAAGTGTTTACAGATTCTGTGAAATCCTCGTTCCTGTTTGTTATTGTTAACGTTTGGTGACATACGAGGACCGGTTATTTTACTTCTAATAAAATATTTCTCATAATTGTCTAAAGCTAATGCTCTTGACACTCATAGAACTGGCGCCTATGTTAAAGAATTTAAGTATTAAGCACTACTACGCATGCACAATGGTGCTTGCACAACGTATTTCTTCCTCAGTCCCCCATTTCAGAATATTTTTCCCGTTTTGCTTAATCAGATACCGAAATAAGTTTTAAGAACTTTTAAACTTATCCTCGATGGTCCATACTGCAACAATAGTGAGCTATTCAGTATAAACTGGCGCCGTGAAATTGCTCAGCTTTAATATTGGATAGTTTACCAACGTACTGAACTCTCAGCTGCGTCTAGTGTTATTGAACTAAGCGTGAAACTGTATGGACCACACAGACCACACACACACACTGATTGGCTACACAAACTTGTTAGAACATTATAAGTTAGTTCTAAAAACATCAATTGAGGTAACCATGCACATACTTAAATAGTCAATCCAGAAAACTTAATAAGACGAATTGAATGAAAGGTTAACGTTATTTCTTGCACATTTAACAACTAAAATACAAATGAAGCAAAAGTTCTCCTGACAGATCTTCGAATCAATCGGCGGCAAATAGAAAGTTTACAAGTTTTTACTAAATATCTAAAAACAATGATTAAAAGTTTTTTAGTTGAGAAGAATATTAAATTTGAATTGTTCAGGGTCAGATGGTAAATGAATCTTAAAACTAACGATTAACCAAAGCAAATACTCGTATCTGATAGTTCTTCTCTTGCTAAGGCGGGTTAAGAATAGGATAGTTAGGACTTGCCACACAAGACGGCCATTCTGTACGAGTCAAAATCACAAGTGATATTCAACTGATGATTTCAAATTTGGACAATTTTACTAAAGCTTAAAATAACTGACATTTTTAAAAATCATAAAAGGAAGTCATAGCCATTAATGGCAAATTTGTGCTTCGTCTTCATTTCTCAGATAAGGAAGTTAAACCATAGGTCCAGTCTCTCAGTACTCTATCTAGGGTTTAAAGGAACCCACACACTTAGTTATCGAAACTGGAAGCAGGATAGTGATGCCGGTGCTGTGGTCTATCTTTACTGCTCAGCCCTGAGGGCATTTGTAAGCCGCTAATATGTATATGACTGACGTTTCGGACTAACTAATTCTTATTATTATTCTTATTCTCATTCAGAACAATACTTTCTATTGCCAGTTAATTGAAAAACCAAAGATGTGCAAGATACGTCCGGCTTAAAACGGATTCTGCGGTCATTATAGATTGCAATTTCAACTTTCAAAACAGATATTAGAAATACTACATATCACATCTAATCGCTGCAAGTGCAGAGAGCGAGGTTCTGTAGTGAGAACGGATTTAAACTTAGATTTTTAAAAAATGTAAATTTTGTTTTGGAAAACGTTCTTATTTGGACAACTATCACTAGGGAAATGGCGGCAAACTGCTACTGAGTGCTAGCCTAGAGCCACCTTAATTGTTTCATTCAAGTTACATTTTTAACATATTTACGTAAATTTTTCCTGCTCCATACTTAAATAAAATAGTTATTTACTAAGTTATATTTAAATCGGGAATTTTTGTTCTGGCCTTTATTGAACTCAAGATTTCAAACATTTTACAGAAAACTGCAACCACATTTTCTAGAAAAGGATAATATTGAGTAAGATATTGGTACTTAAACTTGTAACGCTTATCGTCATATATCAACTGGATTAAACATACACTTCATATGTCCTATAATCTTTTATTCTTTACAGGAACTCTTATAAATTTCCTATTTATTCTATTGACTCATTAAATTGCTTTGGAGAATTCAACAACAAGCGTCTGGCTTTAGAACTAAGTCTGCAGCTCATGATCATTCAGAGAAAAGATGTGAGTATGTTTGTGTTAATGATAAGCCTATCTTTTTGACGTATAAGATTTTTTAACCTTTTTGATTACCAATAGGTCTTTCTTTGAATTCTTTTTTCATTCTTAAACACTTTTGCTGTTTAAAGTGTTTTTATTCCATTCTAATTGTAAAATAAATTTGTTGGTTGTAAAGGAGAACTTTGTAGTAGAAACCGTGTTCCATCAAATATTGTTTCACTTTTAATTTTAAATCGTTCTTTTCTAGTCATTTTTTTTTTTCAATTTTATTGTTGTTCACTTTTGTTGTTTTTTATCGAGCTAGCCCAATATGAAGCACTGAATAGAAGTATTACACAGTGTAATCTTTTTGCAAAAACATTAGTCCGGCAGCTCGGCGGAACACTTTGTTTTTTGAATCAAATAATCCTAAAAATTGGTTAAAGTTGAGGTTTCAATTCCCTTAAATCTTCTTTGGTGTTTATTCAGAAAACAAAGTTTTTTCAAGTTTACATTCTCTTTAGATAGTTCTATTGCAAATGATATAGAAACATGCATGTTTTGTGACCTTTGAGCTAAACCAATCCTCCCACTTCTCTTATTTCAGTCATATAATATTCAAAGCCACTTCGATTTCTTTAAGGCTCAGGACTCTTTTGACAAAAAACAGGTATAGTATCACTAGCAATGACTGTATTCAACTTCGACATCAAGAGTTATCTGTGATTATAGTTCCCGTACTTGATGGATAAGTCGAGTCAGTTTAGCATAATCTGTAAACTGAGATAATCTGGCTCATTTTTACAATACCGTTAGCTATTTTTACAATGGATGTGCTTATACTATAGCAATCGAAATGTTTTTGTTTAACTTCTTTTATTTCTCTTGTGCCTTCATACAAATCCCGTTCATACTCACGAGCTCTTATAATTGCAAATTAGTTTCTTTTTACACTCTTATTGCAAGTGATGGGGTGTCAAGACTCCCAAGGATAAACTTCGGTAAATATATTTTAAGCACCACGATGAATAAAAGGGATGCTAGTTTTTTTTTGTTGCATCTGTAACGCTTTTGACTAAATGTCGAGGTAACATGCAATTTGTAACTATAATTTTTTAATTTGGGGAAAAACAAAATGTAATACGTTTTTAAACAACTCAATAATAAAAAAGCGTTTTAGTTATCCATCGTTTTGAACAATAATTGTAATAAATGAACCGTTTTTTCAGTATCAGTTGTCTAAAGAGACATCGTAAGACAAATGATAAAAATCCAGTTAGAACGGCTTCTTTTTCCAGCTAAAAAATACGAACGCTAAAAACTGACGTTTCGATGTAGTCAATTGCAAAGTCGTTTTGATTATTATATGATCTATGTTTATTAACTGTAAAACTTCAAACCTTCATTTTGCATCAGTTTTGCCGCTTGACTATATTACTTTTTCTAAGTGATCGGTGGTTGTCATGTTGATAAAAACAAATTGCTGCATGATATTTCGCAAAAAAATGCCATACCTTATGGTAAATAATAAAAGCAATTGGAAAATTTTTCTAATTTATACCTTTATGGCTTTAATCTTTAACCAAACATGATCATAAAATGTTTAATATTTCTTAAGCAAAACCATACTGATTCTATTCGATATTAATAGTGACTAATGGATGTTTATTCAGGCAATAAATGAATAATATTAACAAATAACGGAGTACATTTGAATCATGAAATTTATTTGACTTAGCAACTTTTAAATATACGTATTTCAGTGTGCCCTCGGGAAATCAATAGGGTCTTTCATATCTCGTGACTGCAGATGATCGCAAAACATACTCTGTTCATTGCCCAAGTGTGCAGCAAGTATGTGAATTATTATCAATAAAGAGTCAGAGATAACATAAATGTACAAAATGAGTTTAATATTTTTACACAATTTTAATAGATTTTTTAAACTGTGATAACAACTTTAGGTACAAAGGTTGAATTTTAAACAGACCTATGACTGTGTATAACTTCCGGCTTGATTGTTGACCGGACTTTTTAAAATAAACTCGCAGGCCTCATTGGATATTCTTGACCTTCACGTGTCCTCATTTAGTCAATAAGATTCTATATCACATATCTAACATAGCCTGCGTTGCAAGCGTTTTACAAAGTTTTGGTCGCGCGGGAAATGGGGGAGCGATCGACCGAGCGAGCAAAAAATGGAATGCTAAAAAGGGATACCAGCTATACACGCTATACCAAATTTACAGGCTATTACAGCTATGCAGCTCGCTATACCAGCTATTCAGGCTATACCAGCTATGCAGCCCGCTGTACGCTATATACCAATTATATAGGTTATTCCAGCTATTACGGTTACTAAAACGCTTGTTACATTGTTGGCAATACCAGCTATACAAGCTAGACCAGTTATACAGGCCATACAGGCTATACAGGCTCAGTATACAAGCTATACAGGCTTAGTATTCAGGCTAGACAGGCTATACAGGCTATACCAGTTATACAAGCCATACCAGCTATATGCAGGCTATACGAGCTATATACTAGCTATACTAACTAACACGGCTATAATAAAACCTCTTGCACAATAAGTAGTGCAAACGTTAAAAGAAGTTACTGAAAAGGCAATATTCGCACACTGGAAAAAATCCGCGCCTGCAATTGACCTAAATCGATCAGATGACTTCGATATATCAGAGGACATACTGTCACAGTGCATTGTTCGAAAAATATCATATACCTTCGGCCGTCTATACCATTAGTCTTCAGAAAACTCAAAACTGCTGATTATATTAATCAAAATAACTTTTTTTGAACATTTAATCCAACAAAAGTTGTCTTTTATCAGTGAGAGTTTACACTATAGTTATTTATTTTGGCGGGCTTTTGGGCGCATGTCCAACAGTTTTCCCGCCTTTTACATTTTGATAGGTTTGCCGGCCGAGTTTGAGTATCTTGTGATGCAGTTTAGGACATTTTTAAACAGTTTTTTTGTTGGATTTTTAAACATGAAATTCTATCTAATGCCAGGTGATTTACTGAATACCCGATTTATAATATTTGTTTTTAGTTTGTTTTATATGGCCGTGAACATTTGAAAGCGAAAATTTCCAGATTTCTGACTTGTTTAAACAAGAAATCTTCAAGATGGCGATTCAGTACTTACTCAATCGAGGATGGCGGCGTAAGAAAATACTGCAAATAGTGGTTGAGTTCCTCAAATGTTTTATTAAAACATTGAACTAGTTCCCTAAGGACATGCTGATAAATTCGAAAACAAGGTATTTGCTTTCTCTATTTTACGATTTAGTTTCTGCTTTTGACAAATTTAAGTTGAGGCTTCGACTTAGTTTCGCATTTGCTTTGAAAATTATTTTCTTCGTGTTCATTTTTAAGCATTCAATCTTTGTAAAATCTTTCTCCATGAACGACTTTTTGTTATTTCTATATATTTCATTTGAACTTAACACGCAATATTAATTTGGTATTTATTCAATTTTAAAATCTCTATTTATTAAAACTCGACTCTTGCTTGAAGTTTGTTTTCTAAGGCGCCGAAACCAATTGTATAGAATTGCACACAATTTGGGCATCCTGCATGCTGATAAACAGTTACTGTTTTGCTATTTTTTTCAGCAGCATTATAGTTATGTCTTTTCAGATATCTATTTGCAATGCAAGAAGCTCAGGTTGCTTTATAATATTAAAAGGCCGGGTTAGTTATATTTTGTCGTAATTTTTTACATATATGTACCCACCTGCTGGCAATAAAATGAACTCGAAATCTCTTATAATGAACTAGGCTATCGCTTTGTCTGTTATTTACATTTCTCGTTCATTTTATTGCTAACTTGTGAGTATATATGTAAACAAGCTACTCACTTGCAGTAACTAACCCTTAAGGCTTAAACGATGTTAAAAGTAGTGATAAAAAAATATTTCGTCGTGTCGACACATAAAAATTCCAATACAACAATAGTTCTTATGTTTAAATACATCTTCACAAGTTTTTTATTTTCATGATAAAACAATAAAGCTTATGTAACGGAAAGTACTTCTGAGTTCTGTCTTAAAATCAGGCCCAAACAAACTGTTTTCTTACAGTTTGCTTTTAAACGCATTGAACCCTATTTTTAAAAGCAACTTGACGTTGAATAATTGCTGTTTACAAAACTTCGAAGGATTATTCCCCGTTATAGAAAACGTCTCTGAAATCACGGATCTCTTACAATATCATGCGGTAATAGCAACTCAACTTATACTGTCTAACAACCGAACCAGAGGTGTAGGAAGCAAATTCAAATTGGGAGGGGGTGGGGGGGCAACTTCAGTTTTGTCAAACTTAACAGTCAAATCTTTTAACCCCCATTTTTACCTTGATGTCATGTAGGGTGTTTGGTATTGAAAAACGTTAAAGGCATATAATTCTTCAATTTTATATTTGACGGTGTGCAATGTAACAA
>JAOTRI020093835.1:0-15203 GCA_028564885.2 Zoanthus sanctaehelenae | reverse complement strand
ATTGAGGCTAACACTGTGCAAAAGGAATCTGCAGTCATTTAAATCAGCGGCAACTAGGAATGCGAAACTGGTCTATTCAAAGGACCTTTTCAACACTATTAACTTTGTATACCAGCACGCCCATGAAATAATCCTAATGTCTAACAAAGACATGAGTGTTACACTACTGTAAAATGCGCCACTCGTACTCTACATATGAAACTATATGCGGGTTACGAGTGACATATTTTCCATATCCTCACTAGTGAAGACTTTGTTGACGCAATTCCTTTGTTTTTCCCGTCTTTTTCGTTCATTTTTTTTCTATTTTCGAAAAACTCGTATCTACGTAATAAAAAGAAAATTATATGTTGGATTGAACATGTCAAATACAATGTTCATTATGTTTTACCCTGGCAGATCTTCTCTTTGGTAGGAACTCCGCATCTAAGGTGCTTGGAGCTTGCCATTGTTTCTTCCTCTTTATACCTTTCTTGTTTTTATCATCAGCGTCAGCTTCGCATGGAAGAAAAACAAAGTAGCAAAAAAAAACCCTTAGCTTCCATTACCTTTTTAGCTGATGGAGCTTTAGCTCAACAGCTGTTGTGATAGATCAGAAGGTAACGCGTATTCAAAAAATTGTTGGGAGCCCAAACGTCTTGGGGTGCGTTCGTTTGTGTCTATTCCGGAATAAGAAAACCTTTTTGTAATAATCTAAAGTTTCTGGCTTTTAATTTACCAAACGAACAGTTGTTCCAAGTAATCCAAGTATTCTTAATCATTTAATTACCAAAAGAACAGTTCCTCCTAATAATCCAACTATTCTTAAAAAATTCGATTTACCAAAAAAACAGTTTCTCCAAGTAATCCATCTATTCTTAAGAATTTAAGTTACCAAACGAACAGTTCTTCCAAGTAATCCAAGTATTTTTAATAACTTAATTTACCAAACGAACAGCTCTTCCAAGTAATCCAAGTATTCTTAATAATCTAATTTCCCAAACGAACAGTTGTTCCAAGTAATCCAAGAATCCTTAATCAATTAATTTACCAAAAGAACAGTTCTTCCTAATAATCCAAGTATTCTTAAAAAATTCAATTTACCAAACTAACGTTCCTCCAAGTAATCCAACTATTCTTAATAATTTAATTTACCCAACGAACAGTTTTTCCAAGTAATCTAAGTATTCTTAATTTAATTTACCAAACGAACAGCTCTTCCAAGTAATCCAAGTATTCTTAATAATTTAATTTCCCAAACGAACAGTTGTTGCAAGTAATTCAAGTATTCTTAATAATTTAATTTCCCAAACGAACAGTTGTTGCAAGTAATCCAACTATTCTTAATAATATAATTTACCTAACGAACAGTTCTTCCAAGTAATTCAAGTATTCTTCATCATTTAATTTACTAAACGAACAGTTCTTCTAAGTAATCCAAGTATCTTTAATAACTTAATCTACCAAACGAACAGTTCTTCCTAGTAATCCAAATATTCTTAATAACTTAATTTACCAAACGAACAGTTCTTCCAGGTAATCCGAGTATTCTTAATAACTTAATTTACCAAACGAACAGTTCTTCCAGGTAATCCAAGTATTCTTAATAATTTAAATTCCCAAACGAACAGTTGTTACAAGTAATCCAAGTATTCTTAATTTAATTTACCTAACGAATAGTTCTTCCAAGTGATCTAAGTATTCTTCATCATTTAATTTACTAAACGAACATTTCTTCCAAGTAATCCAAGTATTTTTAATACTGTAACTTAATTTTCCAAACGAACAGCTCTTTTAAGTAATCCAAGTATTCTTAATAATTTTATTTACCAAACGAACAGTTCTTCCAAGTGATCTAAGTTTTCTTCATCATTTAATTTACTGAACGAACATTTCTTCCAAGTAATCCAAGTATTTTTAGTACTGTTACTTAATTTACCAAAAAGCCAGTTGTTCCAAGTAATCCAAGTATTCTTAATAGTTTAATTTAGCAAACGAACAGTTCTCTTTGAAGTGATCCATCTATTTTAAATGAGCGCAGCAATTTTCACTTCCGCTGGGCAGATTTCTGTAGCTCTGGAGCAGGCAGTGCAGCCAGTTCAGCGTTTTCTTAATGTTGCTGCTGTTATTGCCTTTCAAAATATTGAGTGTGACGTCACTATTCCCGATTATTGCCGCTATTCTGATATCAGGAGCAGAATGAACGGAAGAGTACTCCAAGTATATCTGGAATCAGAATAGGTCCCAAACGAGCAACTATTCCAAAAAATCAATGTATTCCTAGTCCAGAATTATCCCAAATGAAAGCACTCTCAATACCTATAAGGAAGTTTGCAGCTTTGTTATGTGATTCTTTGGAGCTCAGTTGTTAGGGCATCAGAAATCAGAAGGTTACAGGTTGGATTGGGTATCTTCTATTCCTTGATTTTTGGCGGAAATAGATCCCTTATCCCATAAAATCCAATACTTTGAATAAACAGATTTGATTTTTTATAGCAAATTCGTATTTTAAACATCTCGTATTGTTTATTTCTCCTCAAAACCTATATATTATTATTACACTCCCGCATTACAAAAAGATGATAAAAGAATTCGCTTCCTTCAAGAATACAAAAGGTTAAAAAGTGGTAATCAAAAAACTAGAATTAAAGAAGAAAAATCAATTAGAAGCACAAGAAATAATTGAATGTTAGCTGTTGTTAAAAATATAACATAAGAAAGTTTAATATCTTAATACAGCCGAAACCAATTGTAAAATAGTACACAATTTGGGGATCCTACTGACGAACAGTAACTGTTTTGCTATTATTTAAGCAGCATTTTAGTTATGTCTGTTCAGATATCTATATTTTAGAACAATGTTGGAAGTGGAGGATCTTTGTATAACCAGTGATATTTACCGCTGATTGCTGACAATAGATAAAGCAGCTTGACTTCTTAATACCAACATAACAGCTAAAGTTTGTCAAAAGTATTTTTCTCAAATATGTAAATTCTTAGGAGCTTGTTGAAAATTAAGAAAGTCTGATACTGAAAACATTTTAAATTTTACCAAATCCGTTTCAGCTTCAAGCCATTTAAGCTTTCCTTTATGCCATAACATTTAAGATCTTAGGCCCAGTGGTTATGTTATATTCGTTGATATCTAACAGTTAACCCAGTACAAAATGGAGACACTGTTTTCGAGATTCTAAGCCGATATAATATGATATTTCAGGTATTGGCAACTTAACTAAAAACTGAGTAAAGATTGATTTTCACTTCATATGCGCTTTAAAATTCAGTAATAAACAGTTTGAGACGGAAAAGGGACAAAAACACAATTAAAAATTTCCTGCATTTTTCAGTAATATTTCTTACAGAACACTTACACGTCTGGGTAGTATTGTAAACGCCAAACCCCTCAGTGGAAAAGCTCGCACTTGATGAATAATCTGAACTCTTGACGGGGCCTGATCTATATGAACTGGACATGTCTAAATGAACAAGAGTAATGAAAAAATCATATGAATATAAATATTTATTACATAGGTACTGAGATTTAACCACCATGCAAAATCGCAAAGAAAAAGAATTGTACTGATTCTAAACGTAGTCAATTGCAGGGTTCGTACGCTGTTCTCAAAGCAAAATCTCATGACTATTTAAGGACGTTTTGAGGACCTTTTAAGGTAAGATTATTGGGTTTTGAGGACCTAGGCCATGGGCCATCAACCACCAGAACTGACCAAACAAAAGACTTTTTACGAGAATGATTTTCCTTGACACAGTTAAATAGTTATGGGCACGTTTTAGTTGCTGTTATTCACGCACCTGATACTAAAGTCTATAGAACAACAACGGTTTGATTTGGCATTACGTCAGTAGGTTGAACTATTACTGTGCACTTTTTACAGTTTACACGTTTTGCTGTTCATTTACGCAAAAAGTGCACTCATATACGTCAGCTGATGAAACAGTAACGCGAATAGGCATTCATTAGTATTATTATAAGCTTCAATAACGCGAAGAAACGTTCAAGTACGCAATTTGCATGTGTATTTATATTCAATGGCATCAAAAGACAAACAATCGCATCTTTGGACATTCAAGGATAACGAATGTACTTTCAATATGGCGCAATGGATAGTCATAAACACCAGAAGACAATCAACTGCAGTCATTGACAACTTAAAGACAATCAATAAGAAAATTTCCATACAGAAGCACATTCAATCGCGCCTTTATACAACCATTTAATAGAAATGAACAATCAATAACAAGAGCTGACAAACATGTGCGTCATAATGACAATCAACTATGAACAAAAAGTTTCAAATTTGTTTTATTAATGTAGAGTAACTATCCTTCAATTTCTTCGTTATTCAGACATCTGGGGATGTAGGTCTGCACGAATCTGTCTCTTTAATTTATTTGTTTCAGAGTACGCAGGCAGTTCTCATTTAAAATGTTATTCAGACACTTCCTCTTTTCATCATTTACGCGAACGTTACATATTTGAGCCTCATCAAGGTCTTTCCGCAATCCTGATCCCCCTCGTACGTATTGTGCACCAATACTTCTAGCAGAAGAACGGTTGACTCCTATTGTGGCGAAACCGTCAAATAATCTTAATTGGTATCTTCGAATATTGGAATAATTCTTTTTCGTTAATCCAATGTGATTCCCTTTCTTGGTGGCATGATTTCTTCTGTACGTTCTGTCTTCAATGCATCTACAGCACCTTATGAACATATTCAGCCTACTGCGTGTGCTAAAAGATTTTTTCCTCTGCATTTATACCTTTTGTAAATATATCCACTGTTGTTATTGGGTTGCAATGATTTAAAATACAGATATCTACTAAACAAGCCACTAATGAAAATGTTTATTTCGGTATTGTTTATCCGAAACATTCACATGTTTATCAGTTCTTGCTATTGATTGTTCATTTCTATTGAATGATTGTATAAAAGTGCGATTGAATGTGCTTCTGTATGGAAATTTTCTTATTGAATGTCTTTAATGTGCCATTGATTGTCTATCAATGCAGTTGACTGTCTTCTAGTGTTAATGACTATTCATTGCGCGATATTGAAAGTACATTCATTATCAATGATTGTCCAAAGGTGCAATTGTTTGTCTGTTGATGTTATTGAATATTAATACATAAGCAAATTACGTACTTGAACGTTTCTTCGCGTTATTGAAACTTATAATAGTGCTAATGATTCCCTAATCGCGTTATTGCTTCATCAACTGACGTAAATGAGTGTACATTTTACTTAAATGAACCGCAAAAGGTGTATTTGTAACCTAAGTACATGACGCGTGATTCAAACAAAATGTTAACTTCAGTGAAAAAGAAAAAATTAAGGACTTTTAAAGGACCATGAATGATTTTTGTAAAATTTAAGGACTTTTGAGGCCTCAAATTTTGGAAAGTGAAACATATAAGGGCTTTTAAGGTCATTAAGGACCCCAAGGAGACCTGCAATTAGAAGTAGGAATGACAAATTTCAATGCGAAAAAATATCGTTCATTTCCCTGATGATGAACGAATGTACAAAAGGTACGTCCGAACGTACAAAAAGTACGTCATCCAAGCGCGCAGCACTTCAAAAAAACGCGCGCTTTTAAAAAGGCTGAGAGAAGATTTGCTGGTGCTTTCGCTTTTCCCAAAAATAATTTGCATTTTGTTTCAGTTTCTTTTAGCTTCTTTGGAGAGTCTGCTTTCATAATGAACACAATTAAAACAAAGTTAGTTGTCTGATTATATCTTTGATCTCTGAAAGCATCTTTCACCTTTAGTATAAAGGTAATTTGATGAAAATAAACGGTGACCGGTTCTCAGATTCCAGCAAGTAATGAAAAGACTGAGAAGGATAAAAGTGGAAACTCCTGTGATGATAGGAACTATAATCAAGACTAAAGCAGCGATACCAAAGCCCTTTTTTAAAATGTCAGGAAAAAATTAAACAAAATACAATTCTGTGGTCAGTGCCAGAGGCCAAGCATGTTTGTTATTGTCTTGTAAATGTGCGAGAAAAAGAGAGAGTAATTCCGAATACCTTCGTTCATTTCCGTTTCATTTCCAATATTTCTCTTGTGCATGATCAATAGGAACAAAATTGATCGGTCTATCATTGACAAAAGCAAAACATGCCATTGAGAAACTTTTTTTCTTAAATATTATTTTTCTGTTTATATAAATACATAGCACTAGCGGCAAGCAGTTCATAAATGTCTATTTGTATTCCATTACACAAATTATTCTTTTTTAAATGCTATAGAGGATATTACTTAGTAAAAGTGACGATTCTTTTCGAGCAGGGCAAAGTTTAGCACTAACCCTGGGTTAAATGTTTAACCCACGATCTTGTTTCCAACCTTTCAAGGACAGATTTTAGCTGTAATTCTGGGATTAACAGGACTTTTCCTAAACAAAATCCAAACAGTATTCATAAACAACTTTTTACCTATTCTTAAAAAAGAAAAATCCTGTTTGAGTTTTTGCTTTTGAACAACTGGGCCCACATGATTACCATCGACTTTGTCTTTGGTTTCAACTGATCTGTTCTTGAATTCTCCCAAACATTTGCCTCACACAGCCAACATGCTTTATTTTTTTTAGTTAATAAATAAATCATACCTGGAGCTATGATAGCTTTGTAGTAGCTCTCTAAATCAACTCGACTTCCCAGTGGCTGGAATATAAACAAAATAATGAGTGATTTTGTCAAGTAGGGGCTCTAATCATTGACATAAATAGTGTAAGGATACAACGCTGGCTCATCAAGGCAATTGAATGTATGAGATAATTGCTGAATACTGAGCTAAGTAAGACGAAGGGAGGCCGTGAGTAAGCGAAGAACGTGGTTTAATCAACAGTCTAGGTTGAGAAATTTGATCACACCGAAGGAAAAGTACAAAGATGACGTTTTGAACATTAGTCCTTCGTCAGGGCAATATACTAGCAGCACGTGGTTTAACTCTAGGTTGTGAAGTTTGATAATCAACGTATCGAAAGAACAAAGATGACGTTTTAAGCGTTAATCCTTCGTCACAACTTTAAGTTCTAACGTGTTACACAGAGGTATTTGTGATTATGGTGTTGAATACGTAGGCGAAACAGCAAGGAATTTAGATTTCAGAAAGAAAGAACATGAAAATATATCTAAGAAATCTTAACCAGCTAGGCATCTTAATTCTAACCCCAGTCATTTTTTCACTTGGAATCCATTGCAAACTGTTCATTCTTTTGTTAAAAGGAGTATTTTTGAGGCTCTTTTTATTGTATCTTTTAAAGCAGGACAAAACAAACAATTACAATCGTATGAACTCAATCTTTTCCCCGAGGGTTTTAGGATAACCTAATTTATGCTAACTTTGACATATGTATTTTAACCCAGACTTGTATGATCGAAAACGTTTAGTTTTTTAGAAGTTAGGGAAAAAAATTTTTTTACCCATAATGAATTTTAACAGCATTATTATCTATGTACTTACTTGAGTATTACTGGGTGCAGTGAGGCGGTCATATATCGCAATAAAACATTCTCCAAGACATGACCAGCTGCCATAAAATAAGAGATGAACATTTTAGCATTTCATTTTGTACTTGACTATAAATCACTGTGAAAATGAAAAATACGAGATAGATAAATAGATAACTATTTAATACAAAACACATAAATTATGCCACAGAGGGTTTCGTCAAAAACAAAGTTGATATTTTGGTATTGAAAGTAACAATATTCTAATAAATAACTAGAACCAACGATTCTGGGCACTATGGCCACAACGGAAGCGGGCTTGATCCTGAAGGCCACTCTCTACCCTAAATTTTGGTGGATACAAAAGGAGTTGAAAGAAGTATTTGAGTTAAAAGAATTTTGGGGATAACCGCAAAACCGCCCTTCCAGACCACGCGAGAGGGGACGTTTTGGAAGTTTTCTATCAAATATTAACTGCAAAAATAATTTTTAAACATAACTAAAATTCCCCCAAACTCAAATTTCTTTTTAAATGAATTTTCAATAGCTTAAGAAATATGGCTTGAAATATACCATAAATTTGTTAAACAGATTGAAAGTTGACGTCTAGACAGGTAATCAGAATAACTGAAAGATCCAACAAAGTAGATGTGGAATATATACTGTTAGATATCACTTTAGATTATTAGATATCGATCTGAGAAAGTATTATATAAAAATATAAGTTTATTTAAAGGAGAACTGAATGCTATTAAAGCTAACCTATTTTTGTTTGAATCGGTTTGTATGGAAGATTAACTCTGTCAAGTTATTTTTTCAAATTTGTCAAATCACATTGAGAAATAAAATATTGACATGAAAAAGATTCACAAGAAAATGTTTGATACCGTGGTCGCAAATGAGCTTGTCAGCGGTGTGATATAACGTAGGATGCGATATTCAGAACATAAATATGTCAGTCCGCTTCGAAATTTTGACAATTTATGGACAATGTTGGTCTTAAAAATTTTCTTTTTACGCGAAGGTAAAAGCCGCACAGCAAACATGGTTTTTGCTCCTTTTAATCATCCTGATATTGTAATAACATATTGCAACCCCTGTCAAATATTGTCAATTCGTTGTAAAATATTAAATTATTTTATCTGCTCGGCCAACAATAATTGTTCTACTGTACCCAAACTTTCAAAAGATAAAAAGTTAATTTCAAGGTTCAGTTCTCCTTTAACCGACGATACAGTGTCGTACTGACGCCATTCTCAAGGTATTAAGATAAATTACTCGGATTTGTAAACTTAGTTTAAACGCAATCACTTGTATTTCCAACTGACGTACGTTGGCTGGACGAGTTCTTTCACTGGAACAACTGGGGGCAGCTCAGGTAATTTGGCCAGTTTGAACCTTTCCTCCCGCAACCTGAGGGCTTCTGACACAAACTACGAGACAAACATAAAATTATGGTATAGTTTAACACCTGCAAAACTAACCAAACTAACTGACATTAAAATTTGGTATAAATTATATAAAGTATATTTAATGGCATGATTTCCAGTGGTATTTGGCATAAATACGAGTGATATAATTTGGTAACTAGAGTCATAGAATGGCTTTACGTGCCGGCGATTGAATTGTGTTGATATCTAGCTTTTCATCTGGTTTTAATTCGAAAATGCGGTAAAGTACAAAGAAGCCAAATTTATGAGCTAAATTATCCTAAGAATAGAATAATTTAAATTTTTGAGCAAAATCCGTGGAGAAATGGCAAAGAAATAAAACATTTTGTAACGTTTCGTAAAGGCGACTCAGAAGTGAGGACTTATCAAAGCGGGGCTCTCACCGAAATCGATTTCTTTAAAAATATTGGAGAAAATAATACAAGGCAAATATATTTTGTAAAGGACCCTAAAGGCAAGATAACTTACCATTTGAGCAACATACTGTACGTTCAAAAATAGCGAAGAAACCAACGATTTTGTAACTTTTCCTAATGGCGTCTCTCAAAACAGAACAAATGATATCAGAACCTATCGGCTGACCCAATACGCATGCGTTGAACAACCGGAAGTAAAAAACTCTGCAGGATACATAGGGAGAGAGAGAAATACCCTCGCGACCGAAACCTAGACGTGCGGCTTAGCGCCGACACGTAATAAATTCAAATCTACCGAGGAAAAAGATCTAAAGTGAATCTTGGTTAGAATTCGAAACAAACCCACCTTTTCGTCACGATGTTTTTTAACTGCTTCGCTTAACTCGTCAGATTTTTCTTTAAGATTCTATTTCACAGAAATGAAAAGAATGTATTCAAAATGTGTCAAACACAGTTAGAACTACTTTTGACATAGATATACGATTTGTTTAAATAATCTGAGGGAGATGTCCTTCAGTAACATGTTGAAAATGATTAACAAATAAAGAAGACTAAGCCGTGTATTAGACTGTTAGAATTTAGTACCAAATATGCATACTGACGTTTCGGACGTTAGTCCTTTGTCCGACGAACGACGTAGGACTAACGTCCTAAACGTCGGTAAGTATTCTTTCTTTTATACAATTTACATATTTATTACTAAATTGTTTCTTTAGAAACACCGACGCAGCTCAAACTAGTTTAACGCTAGTTAGTTTTCTCTTTTATACCGTGTATAATTTACATATTTATTACTAAATTGTTTCTTTAGAAACAGCGACACAGCTCAAACTAGTTTACTGCTAGTTAGTTTTCTCTTTTAGACTGTAATAAAACACGACGGGCATTTGAGAACACGAGCTGCATTCATCACTAAATTGTTTCTTTAGAAACACCGACGCAGCTCAAACTAGTTTAACGCTAGTTAGTTTTCTCTTTTAGACTGTACTAAAACACGACGGGCATTTGAGAACACGAGCTGCATTCATCACTAAATTGTTTCTTTAAAAACACCGACGCAGCTCAAACTAGTTTAACGCTAGTTAGTTTTCTCTTTTAGACTGTAATAAAACACGACGGGCATTTGAGAACACGAGCTGGATATCTACATATTTCGCGTGTTCACAAATGTCCGGAGTATATTAATCACAGTCTAATACACGGCTTATGATATAGATTTTACACTCCGCGAGTATCGAAAAACAATAAAACAAGCTCAGTTTTTCAATGATTTATACTCTGATGGAACATCAGAGTGCGCGCAGGGTCTTATTTATATTAGAAAAAAGAAAAAAACTAACTAGTAGGTAAACTAGTTTTATATATATTATAAATATTTATCATATAATTATCCATAAAATACATATATTTCTCCCTTTCGAAAACTTGTTATTTTCACTACATGTTATTTTCACTAGTGAAAATAACACGTTACCATGGTTACACCTTGAGTGTGCTTCACGGCAGCAATGCGAATCATTCAACATGGCTGCAAAGTATTTTGTGGATAATTATATGATAAATAGAATATTACATGGTCGCTTGGAGATACGGATTCTATCTTCTCGTGTTGAAAATATCTTTTCGACACTCAAAGATAAAATCCGTATCTCCGCGCGCCTATGTAATATCCTCTATTCATGAAATACTGAGACCTAACATTACTGTAGGTACAGATGTATAAGAAACTTTTCCAAGCTTTCACTAATCAAAGGCATTATCAGGGATGAAAAATAAATCCACTAATGTTTTATATTAAAGATAAAACAGGGTTCACACTGAGATTAAGAATTGAAATTCCATGGCTTTTCCATGACCAAATGCCATTTTCCATGACTCATAATTATAAATAAATCAAAGAATTCACTCCAAAAAATGGGCTCCTCGCACTTTAATTATACTATAAATTCGAATTACATCTTCTAGACACTGAAAGACAGTGTAACGTTCTTGAATTCAGAGCAAAACACTAAATTTGTTGGTGTCATGTGTAAGGTGTCATGTGTAAGGTGTCATGTGTAAGGTGTCATGTGTAAGGTGTCATGTGTAAGATGTCATGTGTAAGGTGTCATGTGTAAGGTGTCATGTGTAAGGTGTCATGGTAAGGTGTCATGTGTAAGGTGTTATGTGTAAGGTGTTATGTGTAAGGTGTCATGTGTAAGGTGTCATGTGTAAGGTGTCATGTGTAAGATATCATGTGTAAGGTGCGTGTGATACCAATGTTAACTCTCAGTACAGTTGCATTCAATTAGGAACGGGATTAGGAAGCATTCGTCGAATTCACGCAACTACTAAGACACGGACACACGGTGCAACATTTCATGCAACATTCCGCGCAACAATATTTTTTGAAGGTGGACACACGGTGCAACAAAATCACGCAACATTCCTCGTGAAAGAATGGCGTACTTACCCATGCACTTTTCAACAATCAAAAAGGCTTCCAAGAAGAATTCCTTTGAAAAGAATACTTTTTGCGCACAATGTTACAAAAATAGAGCTCGATTCAACTTCCATTTTGTAGCGTGCAATGTTGCATGCAACAAAACCCATCGGTGGACACACGGTGAAACAAATTTGTTGCTCGCATTGTTGCATGAGATGTTGCATCGTGTGTCAGCGCCTTTACTCTGCGCTCCATTTAGGTAATCGCATCATATATCACCTTAATTTATGATAATTTTATATTATGATATACGTAATAACGATCTATCCTGACCTATCTCTCACCATTGAAACGTTTCTTGTCATTTTATTTCTAAATTTAATTTGTTGCATTCCCTCATACTGCCATTAATGATGGTAATGATTGGCGCAATACTAAAAAGAGTCATTATTATTACTATTATCGTCAAAAATTGCTTTCTTTAACCACAGGCAGATCATAAAAGCCAATCATTTTCAGACAAACAAGCTGGTTATGACCAATGACCTAAGGTTCAATGAGTTATTTCTCATTTAGCAATGGAGCACTTTTCTCAAAATTATTGCTGTTCCTAACAATGTTGTTTTCTGTGTACAATAAGTTTCAATTTTTATCCCGATCTTTTACATCCAGTTTTTTGAAAATTGGTAGTTACACTACCCAGAGCACCTACAATGATGTGTACAACAGTCACTTTTTTCATTTTCCAAAGGCAAAAGATTTCATCTTTTAAGTTTATCGTAAATTTCAATCTTATCTACTTCTTTTGTCAAGATGTGATCATCACCTGAGCAGGCAACGTCAATAATCATTGCCGATTTCAGCTTTAAAATAGCCTGTAATATGGCTAAGTGTACATAAAAAAATTAAACAACATAAAAGTTTTCAATTTCTATCTGCAATGAATTAAGCATGATAAGCTTTTATTTTGTGCACTTCATTGTTGAAATACAGATGTACAATTTGGATACAATAATCACATATTCTGAGAAAAAAAAACATAAAAGCTGAAGCTTGAAATAAGTATGCAAGGAAGAAACCTCCCCACCCCACTCTACCCCCCTTGTTCAGTTCTCTAATGGTATGCCCCAGTTATGCCAAGAAAATTTCTTCTTCATGTCACACTAGGTAACCCGAGTAAACGCTTGTATAGGCGTCTAGTTAGAACAAAGATTTGCCAAAGTTACAACCAGCTCTTACCTGTGTCATAGAAGTTACTTGTTCTTTTAAAGTTGACATTTCTTGCCTGGCAGTGTTTAAACTGTTTTGAAGATTTCCAATGGCTGTTATCTGGTAATACACCGACAGAAGACAACAGTAATCATGTAGAGAGCAAACGAACATGACTATATGCAATGTTATTAGAGTTTATCCAGTTACTGATGACTTTTTAAGACGCAGATTTGAATGTTTTTCAAGAATTAAGTTATTTCAGTTCCTCGGAAGTTAAAATATGATGCACGCAGAGTAGCTTCATTGATGAACGTAAAAATACGGTGTTTCCCATTTAGTCATATTATTACTGGGCTACATGTGGTAAGCCAGATTACAAAAAATTACTAGGTTTGCGTTTACTTCCGGGTATTTTGTCGTCCAAACAAAATGTGTATCCCACAATTTCTCGCGGCGCTAGCTCGACTCACAAGTTTTAATTCTTGCTCGACTGAGGAACTTGGAACAAAAGGTGAACGCTTCTAAAGCGTCTTGTTCTTTAATATAAGAGAAACAAAAAAAAACAATTTGACATCTCAGTACTTTAAGAATGAATCATCTTATATCTTATAAGAATATTACAAAAAAACCCTTTTAATAGAATAAAAACATTTCTCTTCCATTTTGTTTGATCAACACTCCATATTCAATTTTCAATTGTTTTATTTTAATTCAGAGTTTTCTTCTTGCAAGAAGCAATGCAGAGATAACTTTAAGAAGGAACACAACACTTTTAAGTTTAACAGACATGTTTGAACACTGATAGTGCCATCTTCAGTATAACAAAGGAAAGAACAGAGCTTAATATAACCCTTCCACTCCCAGTCAGTTATCAACACTCAACTTCTCCTTACATAACAAATACAAAATAACACATTTGGTGATGAGAAAATGAGAATCGATCAAAGAAACCAAATTACTGAAGGTAAAAAGTGAAATTCTCTCAAACTTATTCAAACTTGAAAGGTACTGGCTCAATTTGGGAAAACTTAATAATTCAACTGAGAATGAAAAAGAGAAGTACTGGCATGAACAGTTTTCATAATCGATTGACTAATATATGGACTATCATCCAAAGAGACAGAATTGCTTTTCCTTTTCAACGTTGCTAAACTTAAAATATTTTTGTCTCTATTTTTTCCTCCACACTACGGTACGTCATACCTTTTCTTTAACAAGAATATTTGTTCCCGCAAGCTCTGCAGCGAGTCTTTCCTTTTCTGATGTAAGCGCTGTCACCTTATCCCCAGATTCTTTCTTTACCTTCAAGAAATGAACGTTCTGCTTTAGAATAAACTTTAATGGCTATCAAAGAACTAAGTTTAGCAAGCGTAAGTGGATTCTATGAGAATTTTTCAAAAATATTACAGTCAACTCCCACCTTGCGGACACCTCGCTACTACGGACAAAAGAAAAATCCCGAACTAAAATTTTCATTGCTTTTCTCTCGTTATAACAGACACTTTGGACATGTTTTCAAAAATTGGTCTACATATATTCATGTATCTGGCAAAATATAATAGTCGGCTAGCCTTTACATCCATCAAAAAGCCGAGCTTTGGCAGTTACAAACCTTGAATGAGACTTTGAAGTCACCTCGCTATTATGGACAAAATAAAAATCCCCGGTTGAAACCATAAAGAAATATATGAAAACAGCTCTCGTTATAACGGACGCTCGCGATTACGGACACTTCGCCTGGTCCCGAACTAAGATTTTAATTATTTTTCTCTCGTTATAACAGACAGTTTCGACATGTTTTCAAAAATTGGTCCACATCAATTCATGTATTTGGCAAAAATATAGTAAGCTAGCCTTACATCCATCAAAAAGCCGAGTTTTGGCAGTTACAAACCTTGAATGAGACTTTGAAGTTTTTAACTCTATATGCTTCATAAGTGCTATAGTTAAGGTTAAAAACTTGTTTGGTATTAAACATACAGCCACTTAGCAGGAGTTACATTTTCATAAATCAGTCAATAAACGAAGTTAAATTGAAGCAGGAATAAAGCAGCGGGGTAGTTTGCTTTAAGATTAAAGTTGGGGAATTTTTTCCCGCACCTCGCTATTACCGACTCCCGCTATTACGGACTCCCACTATTACGGACTCCCGCTATTACGGACTCCCACTATTACGGACTCCCGCTATTACGGACTCCCGCTATTACGGACTCCCGCTATTACGGACTCCCGCTATTACGGACTC
>JAOTRI020093824.1:0-15203 GCA_028564885.2 Zoanthus sanctaehelenae | reverse complement strand
CCGTGATTCAGGACTGATCAACGCCTCTTGGCTCCCTGGACCTGACGCCGCCTCCAATAATACACTTTGGAAGAGCCGTCCCCAGGTCTTTAGACCGGGGAAGTCTGTCCACAGACGAGTCTTGTTCCATTGATGCTTACGCCTCTTGGTCTCCCATCCTGTTTCCACGCGCTCTTGGTTTTGGTTTACGACGAGGCCTCTAGGTTTTGGATCTTGGATCAAGGCCACTTGTTTGTGACCACTTGACATAAATTCAGCAAAATTCACATTTTCTTTTAATTAAAAGTTACCATAAGAAACTTTGTTTTCTTGCTATTTCTGCTTTTGCTGAAATTATTAACTTTCTTCAGTACTTCTTTCATGTTATTTCAACAACGGCACGAATTGTGTTGGTTTATTAAATACCTCATATGTTTTCGATTTCAGAGGCAAGTATTTAATCACGTGACAGAACATGCATCGTTCGACAGCCATAATTTTTGAGGCCATGTATTGTATCCGTTTTTTAAACAAAAGTTTGTTTAATAACTGTAAACGTTTCGATTTTCATAAGTGATTCCGGCACTCTATAGTTTTCTCGCTTCTTGTCATATTTTTGTATTTTATACAGTTATCAACACCGCAACACAGCCTCACATATTTATTTATTTATTAAGTCAAAATATTTTCGAGCGAGTTTAAACTTAGGTACAATTTTCATATCAAAGCATTTTTGAATTTTTCTGTCATAACGTCCATTGTGATTGCATTTTCTCAGGTTTGTCGGACAAATTTTTATTAACGCTCTAAAAATCGAGCTCTCTGAATTAACACATGTCGGCTACAAGTGTCGCGTAAAAATTTCTGTTCCGTTTTTGTGTTTTCCAGCTGAAAATGTGCGGTATATCCCACAGTTCTTTGCGGCGCCATCTCGACATACCAGCCGGCGGTTCATTCAGGTAGCCAAGTGAACGCTTATACAGTGTCTATTTATATATATAATGACGTAATGACTTGTGGTGATTAACGCGATTATTGTTTAATCATACGATGAACTGTATGCATAGATAAGTACGCCCCGGTACGGAATTTATCCCATGACATGTTCCTTCTTGAATAGATCTAGAGTTGAGATAATTTCTTAGTTTTGACTAAAACTTAGTCAGATTTTTAAATAAGACTTATTATTTTTTCAGATTTATGAGAAGCTTGCCTAACAAGGAATTTATACAGCATGGATGAAAACCTCACAGGACATGCAAGAAACTATTAAATACAAACAAGTTCCTAATGAAGATTGTTATTCTTTACAGCGATAAATGTACTTTTTGCCATGTTCACCTGAATCAATTACCCAACTCTTTTGGCATTGCAATACAGTCCAATATACTTGCGAGACACCCTTTCTTGCTGGAGAGCCAAAACGGCTAAAATAGTTATCAGTCTTTCTCTCCGTCAACTGTTATTCTAGGTTACAGCGAAAACAACTGTATAAAAAATTCAATAAAGTTTGTAATACTTGTAACGAAATACTATATATACAAGCTCAAAATGGAAGGTATATATATATCGATAAACTTTATGTTAACCCATAGGCAAAATATCCCAATTCGAGGCGCAGTGGAGAATCGTAATAAATCTATTTTTTAATTGATTATGCTAACTGTTATGTAATATTTAAGTTATCTTGAAGTATTAAAGAATGAAAAAAAGTTTAAAACATACTATAAAAGAAGACATTGAATAAACATTTGATGCTGTGTATTATAATCTCATTGATCATTTTTTTTATAAATGGAGGCTGTTTTTATATTCTCTTGTGTCATGATTCAAATTAGTCCTACTAGCTAGTCTTGTTCTTGAAATAAACCTTAAAAAGAATATGTCACTCAAAAGGAGGCTATTGGGGCTAATTTGAATGTGGACGAAAGAAAATCAAATTACAATCGTCGCTATTTATGGAAAAGGTCTATAGGTACTTTTTTTTTCCATAAGAAACCACTTTATGAGAAAAAAAGGCTAAATCCTTTCAAGCCCAGTGGCCCATGGAGCCGACGCTTATCTCCGGTTTCTGTAGTGTTAAGCGGATGACTCACTTTGACTCCCCCTGGACGAGACACTTATCCATCGCAGGTTAGCTCCCAGCAGACGCTGGTACTCATTTACTATATAGCTACCCCGGGAGGATGGAAAGCTTAGGCGGAAAAGAAGGCCACACAAAGATTCAAATCTCGACAAAGCGCCGGGATCGAACTCGGGACTTCGTGGTTGGAAAGCAGAGATCTTGCCAACTGCGTCAACCAAGTCCATGTCTTTATAAGAAACTACAGTCTAAAATAACCAAAATTCTTTGGAAACTCTTAGGGTTAAACTCTATTAAAAACGAGAAAAATGATACGTTACTTGACAAAGGCATTATCTTTTGTTTTAACTGTCAGGGACGTTTAGTATTACATGAATACGTGTATCACTTGGGTCAATAAGTAGATATACTAAATGTTTTTACTGTGAACGAATTGCAAACGAAAATCACAAGATTCAGTAAAATTGCAACTTGAAACATTTTCGGTATGAACTAGTTCTTACACTGTTCTTAAAACTCTCGGCCAATTTAGGTATTACTTCGTGAAGAGAACACAGAATTAATAAGGCTTATAATTGGCTAAACTAAGGTTGAGTAAGCTTTATTTTTCTTTTGATTGGTTCAAAAATCTTTGTCCTCTATAAAAGCCGCCAATTGACTATTCTTGTAAAAATGTTCTTATTAAAAAGCGTGTATTCAATTTGTATTCAAATCGTTTCTGACGCGGATTTTTACAGATTTATTAGCAACTTGGCCGAAAATGCTTGATTTAGAGCTTGTTTGAAAAACTGTCGATTCTTGTCGCTTAAAATGTTTTTGACGCGGATTGTTGCAGATTCATGTTTCATACTTGTTTTAGAGCTCGTTTGAAAAACTGTCATTTCTTGTCGCCTAAAATATTAATTTTTCTGACGCGGACTTTTGGAGATTTATGTTCTACGATGTTTTGCCGTTCGTTTGATACCAAACTTGTTTACATACGTTAAGTATTTGGTAGAGTCAGTTATAAGCCTGCTAAAGTATTCCTAAAAATCGGCCGATTTTTGAAATTTTTCCAATCGTCCCCCATTAGCGACTTGGCCGAAAATGCTGGTTTTAGAATACCTTCAAAAATCTGTCCTTCCTCGTCGCATAAAGTGTTACTTACGCGAATTTTTTGAGATTTATGTTTTACGATGTTTTGCCGTTCGTTTGATACCAAACTTGTTTACATACGTTAATTATATTTGGTAAATTTTAGCCGGCTAAAGTTTGCTTAAAAATCGGTCTATTTTAGAAATTTTTCCAACGGTCCCCCATTAGCAACTTGGCCGAAAATGCTGGTTTTAGACCTCGTTCAAAAATCTGCGACTTCTAGTCGCATAAAGTGTTTCTGACGCTGATTTTGCAGATTTATGTTCTACAATGTTTTGCCGTTCGTTTCATACCAAGATTGTTTCATTACGTTAAGTTTTTTGTAAAGTTTTAGCCTGCTAAGCTAATATTTTTTAAAACTTCGGCCGATTTTTGAAATTTTTCCAATGGTCCCCCATTAGCAACTTGGCCGAAAATGCTTGTTTTAGAGCTTGTTTCAAAAACTGTCGATCCTTGTCGCTTAAAATGTTTTTGACGCGGATTTTTGCAGATTCATGTTCTACGATGTTTTGTTGTTTGTTTGATACTAAACGTGTTTTCATACGTTAAGTATTTGGTAACGTTTTAGCCTGCTAAAGTTTGCTCAAAATTCGGTCGATTTATGATTTTTTCAATAGTCCCCCATTAGCATCTTGGCCAAAAAGGCTGGTTTTAGAGCTCGTTCAAAAATCTGTCCTTTCTCATCGCATAAAGTGTTTGAGACGCGGACTTTTTTGAGAATTAAGTGTTAAGTTCTACGAAAGTTTCGCCGTTCGTTTGATACCAAACTTGTTTCAATATAAGTATTTGGTAGAGTTTTAGCCTGCTAAAGTTTGCTCCAAAATCGGCCAATTTTTGAAATTTTTCCAACGGGCCCCCATTAGCAACTTGGCGAAACTGCTGGTTTTAAACCTCGTTCAAAAATCTGCTAATTCTCGTCGCAAAAAATTTTTCCGACGCGGATTTTGCAGATTTATGTTCTACAATGTTTTGCAGTTCATTTCATATTAAAATTGTTTCCATACGTTAAATTTTTTGTAGAGTTTTAGCCTACTAAAGTTTGCTCAAAATTCGGCCGATTTTTGAAATTTTTCTAATGGTCCCCCATTAGCAACTTGGCCTAAAATGCTGCTTTTGGAGCTCGTTCAAAAATTTGTTCTTTCTCGTCGCATAAAGTATTTCTGACGCGGATTTTTTGACATTTATGTTCTACAATGTTTTGCCGTTTGTTTGATACCAAACTTGTTTCAATACGTTAAGTAATAAGTAGTGTTTTAGCCAGCTAAAGTTTGCTTAAAAATCGGCCAATTTATGAACTTTTTCCAATGGTCCCCCATTAGGAACTTAGCCGAAAATGTTTGTTTTTAGAGCTTGTTTGAAAAACAGCTGTCGATTCTTGTCGTTTAAAATGTTTTTGACTCGGATTTTTGGAGATTTATGTTCTACGATGTTTTGCCATTCGGTTGATTCCAAACGTGTTTACATACGTTAAGTATTACGTAGAGATTTAGCTTGCTAAAGTTTGCTTAAAAATCGGCTGAATTTCAAAATGTTTCCAATGGTCCCGCATTAGCAACATGGCCGAATTTGCTGGTTTTAGAGCTCGTTCAAAAATCTGTCTTTCTCGTCGCATAAAATGGTTCTGACGCGGATTTTTTGAGAATTAAGTTCTACGAAATTTCGCCGTTCGTTTGATATCAACGAAACTTCTTTACATTCGTTAAATATATGGTAGAATATTAGCCTGATAAAATTTGCTTAAAAATCGGCCGATTTATGAACGTTTTCCAATGGTCCCCCATTAGCAACTTGGCCAAAAATGCTTGTTTTAGAGCTTGTTTGAAAAACTTTCGATTCTTGTCGCTTAAAATGTTTTTGACGCGGATTGTTGCAGATTCATGTTCTACGATGTTTTGCTGTTTGTTTGATACTAAACGTGTTTTCATACGTTAAGTATTTGGTAACGTTTTAGCCTGCTAAAGTTTGTTCAAAATTCGGTCGATTTATGAAACTTTTCCAATAGTCCCCCATTAGCAACTTGGCCGAAAATGCTTGTTTTAGAGCTTGTTTGAAAAACTGTCGATTCTTGTGGCGTAAAATGTTTATGACGCGGATTTGTGCAGATTCATGTTCTACGATGTTTTGCCGTTCGCTTGATACTAAACTTGTTTTCATACGTTAAGTATTTGGTAGAGCTTTAGCCTGCTAAAGTTTGCTCAAAAGTCGGCCGATTTATGAAATTTTGACATTGGTCCCCCATTAGCAACTTGGCCTAAAATGCTGGTTTAGAGCTCGTTCAAAAATCTGTTCTTTCTCGTCGCATAAAATGTTTCTGACACGGATTGATTGAGATTTAATTTGTACGATGTTTTGCCGTTCGTTTGATACCAAACGTGTTTCAATACGTTAAGTATTAGGTGGAGTTTTAGCCTGCTAAAGTCTGCTGAAAATTCGGTCGATTTATAAAATTTTTTTAATGGTCCCCCATTAGCAACTTGGCCGAAAATGCTTGTTTTAGAGCTCGTTTGAAAAACTGTCATTTCTTGTCGTGTAAAATGTTTTTGATGCGGATTTTTGGAGATTTATGTTCTACGATGTTTTGCCATTCGTTTGATACTAAACTTGTTTACATTCGTTAAGTATTTGGTAGAGTTTTAGCCTGCTAAAGTTTGCTTAAAAATCGGCCGATTTATGAATTTTTTCCAATGGTCCCCCATTAGCAACTTGGCCGAAAATGCTCGTTTTAGAGCTTGTTTGAGAAACTGTCAATTCCTGTCGCCTAAAATGTTTTCGACGAGGATTTTTGCAGATACATGTTTTACGATGTTTTGCAGTTCGTTTGATACTAAACTTGTTTTCATACGTGAACTATTTGGTAATGTTTTAGCTTTCTAAAGTTTGGTCAAAAGTCGTCCGATTTTTGAAATTTTTCCAATGGTCCCCCTTTAGCACATGGCCGAAAATGCTGGTTTTAAACCTCGTTTAAAAATCTGTCCTTTCTCGTCGCATAAAAATAGCCGTTTTTATAGGAAAACTTTGGCAGCAAATTACTACCTTTTTTTTGCCCTCTTGCTAAGGTAGCTATCTTAGCAATTTTTCAAAATTTTGCCGTTTTTAAAGGCAAACTTCAGCAGCAAATTACTACATGAAATACTTGTTGTTATTAGTTAAACGTGGTACCAAAATAAAGCTACAACCTTCTATTTCACGCTTATGCAAAAAACGGCATCGAAATCTGTTTATTCGAGGAGAAATTTCTATTTTTCCAAAGCAGCTCGTTATGGCCTTATTTTCGCTCTTTTGCTAAAGTAGCTACCTTAGCAATTTTTCAAAATTTGGCCGCTTTTAAAGGCAAACTTCGGCAGCAAATTACTACATGAAATACTTGTTGTTATTAGCTAAACGTGGTATCAAAATAATGCTACAACCTTCTACTTTACGCTCATGCAAAAAACGGCATCGAAATCTGTTTATTCGAGAAGAAATAGCTCTTTTTCCAAAGCAGTTCGTTATGGCCCTATTTTCGCTTTTTTGCGGCTACTGATGCAAAAAACTCCATCCAAATCGGTTTATCAAATGAGAAATAGCAGTTTTTCCAAAGCAGTTCATGTTTGGCTCTATTTACGCTTGTATGCTAAGGTAGCTAACGTAACAACTTTTCAAAAAAGGGAAAATTTTAATAGCAAACTTCGGTAGCAAATTACTACATGAAATACTTGTCGTTATTAAGTAAACGTGGTATCAAAAAGAAGCTGCAACCTTCTAGTTTCTGTTCATGCAAAAAACGGCATCTAAATCGGTTTATCCGAGGAGAAATAGCACTCCTTCCAAAGTAGTTCATGTTTGCATGGCTTTATTTACGCTTTTATGCTACCTTAACAACTTTTCAAAAAATGCGCCGATTTTAAAGGCAAACTTCGGCAGCAAACTACTACATGAAATACTTGTCGTTATAAGCTAAATGTGATTTCAAAGTGAAGCGACAACTTTCTAGTTTCTGTCATGCAAAAAACGGCATCCAAATCGGTTTATCCGAGAATAAATAGCACTTTTTCCATAGCAGTTCATATTTTGCCCTATTAACGCTTGTATGCTTTGGTAGCTACCTTAACAATTTTTCAAAAAACAGGTCTATTTTAAAAGTAAACTTCGGCAGCAAATTACTACATGAAATACTTGTTGTTATAAGCTAAACGTGGAATCAAAATGAAGCGACAACCTTTTAATTTCTGTCATACAAAAAACGGCATCCAATTCGCTTTATCCGATTAGAAATAGCACTTTTTCCAAGCAGTTTATATTTGGGCCTATTTTCGCTTGTATGCTTAGGTAGTTACCTTAACAACTTTTCAAAAATTGCGCCGATTTTAAAGGCAAACTTCGGCAGCAAATTACTACATGAAATACTTGTCGTTATTAGCTAAACGTGGTATCAAAATGAAACGAAAACCTTCTAGTTTCTGCTCATGCAAAAAACGGCATCCAAATCGGTTTATCCTAGGACAAATAGCACTTTTTACAAAGCAGTTCATGTTTGGTCCTATTTACGCTTGTATTCTAAGGTAGCGCCTTGAAAACTTTTCACAAAACATGCCCATTTTAAAGGCAAACTTCGGCAGCAATTTACTATATGAAATACTTGTCGTTTTTAGCTAAACGTGGTATCAAAATGAAGCGACAACCTTCTAGTTTTTGTCATGCAAAAAACGGCATCCAAATTGGTTTATACGAGGAGAAATAGCATTTTTTCCAAAGCAGTTCATGTTTGGTTTTATTTACGCTTGTATGCTAGGGTAGCTACCTTAACAACTTTTTAAAAAACGGGCCGATTTTAAAGGCAAACTTCGGCAGTAAATTACTACATGAAATTCTTGTTGTTATTAGCTAAACGTAGTAACAAAATGAAGCGACAACCGTCTAGTTTCTGTCATACAAAAAACGGCATCCAAAGCGGTATATCGGAGGAGAAATAGCACTTTTTCTAAAGTAGTTTATATTTGGCTCTATTTACGCTTGTATGCTTAGGTAGCTACCTTATCAACTTTTCAAAAATTGCGCCGATTTTGAAGGCAAACTTCGGCATCAAATTACTACATGAAATAATTGTGGTTGTTAGTTAAACGTGGTATCAAAATGAAGCTACATGCAACCTTCTAGTTTCCGCTCATGTAAGAAACGGCATTCAAATCGGTTTATCCGAGGAGAAATAGCATTTTTTCCAAGCATTTCATATTTTGCTCTATTCAGGCTTGTATGCTAAAGTAGCTACCTTAACAACTTATCAAAAATCGGCCGATTTTAACGGCAAACTTCGGAGTCAAATTAGGACATGAAATACTTGTCGTTATTAGCAAAACGTTGTATCAAAATGAAGCCACAACCTACTTGTTTCCGCTGATGCAAAAAACGGCATCCAAATCGGCTTATCCGAGGAAAAATAGCACTTTTTCCAAGGCAGTTCATATTTGGCCCTATTTACGCTTGTATGCTAAGGTAGCTACCTAAACAACTTTTCAAAAAATGGACCGAATTTAAAAGCAAACTTCGGCAGCAAACGTCGTTATTAGCTAAACGTGGTATCAAAATGAAGCTACAACTTTCTAGTTTCCGCTCATGCAACAAAGGCATCCAAATCGGTTTATCCGAGGAGAAATAGCATTTTCTCCAAAGCAGTTCATGTTTGGCCCTATTTACGCTTGTATGCTAAGGTAGCTACGTTAACAACTTTTCAAAAAACGGGCCTATTTTAAAGGCAAATTTTTGCAGCAATTTACTACATGAAATAGTTGTCGTTATTAGCTAAACGTGGTATAAAAAAAAGGGTACAACCTTCTAGTTTCCGCTAATGCAAACAAAGGCATCCAAACTGGTTTATTCGAGGAGAAATAGCATTTTTTCCAATTAAAGCAGTTCATATTTGGCCCTATTTACGCTTGTATGCCAAGTTTTCAAAACATGGGCCGATTTTAAAGGCAAACTTCGGTAGCAAATTACTACATGAAATTCTTATTAGCTAAACCTGGTATCAAAATGAACTGAGCTACAACCTTTTAGTTTCCGCTCATGCAAACATAGGCATCCAAATCGGTTTGTCCGGGGAGAAATAGCACTTTTTCCAAAGCAGATCATATTTGGCCTTATTTACGTTTGTATGCTAAGCTACCTTAACAACTTTTCAAAAAATGGGCCGATTTTAATGGTAAACTTCGACAGCAAATTACTACATAAAATACTTGTCGTTGTTAGCTAAACGTAGTAACAACCTAATTGTTAATTAGAGTGCAGTGGGTGAAGGACGTCTTCAAAAATGGCGATGTCTTCTCGCTTTTGCAAAGTTTTATAGGAAGATTTGGAACTTTTTCACCGACACATGACTCATTTGGTATGGTGTTTACTAAAACAATTTGATTATTCGCTTTCGATTTCTTTGAGGTGATAGTTGATTCCGAAATCGGCCTCTTCAACTATCACCCCATAGAAATCTCGAGCTTAAATAATCTAATTGTTAATTAGGTAGCAAGTAAAGTATTTCTCTACATTTTTCTCATAGATTTCTTTCATTACATTTTATATAAAAAGTCAAAGGGTTGGCAAAATTTTTTTTATTAGCGAGATAATCGATTCATAGTACATATGTCAGGTGTTTTTAACTTCCCGCTTCATCAGAGCCTCGTTCTCGTGCGACACTTTCTTCCTGCTAGCATGGCGCCAATTCAATCGAAGCTCTGCCGGGTTGAATAATTATTTATTATTCACGAAGAAACCGCTTGTGAACTGAGGGACTTTTGTGTTACCTATTGTGTTGGATCAATTCTTTCGAGAAATTGCGTGAAAAATGCGTTTTTCTTCACCGACTAACCTGTACACACAAGTGAGGTACTGAGGTTTATATTTGTCTGATTTCAGCAATGCAATGGATGACTGATCGCGTTTGATAACAGAGAAAACTAAATTTCGAGAAGAATACGTAATTGCCACATATTTAAGATTTGTGACTTTTATTAATACCAACCGAACAAGAACTGCATTTGACGTCGCTTTTGTTCTCGTTGAATTTATTTAAATTCTACTCATTACGTTGGATCCGACAGAATCTTTTAAATTTGCAAGGCTGGCGTGACTGATTAAAGCGACCTACAGTTTGTTGTAGCATATTACATATAATACGATTTAAAGAAAGTTTGGTTTTCAATTGACCGAGCTTTAAAGTGATGGCAAAAGTATCAAGTTCCAGACAAGATGGCTCGGTTTCGCATATCAGAGAAGACTCCATAAGTTTGGAGTCGGCTCAAAACATCTCACAATCGTCATCCGCATCTTCGTCGCAAGGTAAGCTTCATCCTTGAGCGTTTTGGAAAATAATGTATGTTTCTAAATAAAAGTTTTCTTTCATACAATATTGCAGCAATAGTATTTCATAAATATGTTGTTTGGTTTTGTTACAAATCTATCAGCAAATGTTTACAACACAAGAATAAGATTTATTCGCATTCAGTTTTACAACTATACTACATGTTTTTAAGATCAGAGTTCGCAGTCAGATTTTAATTTGATATTATACAGATATGGTTTTCATCCACTTTATTTTATTGTCATTTCCCTCCCCCCCATATTCGTCAAATTTGACATCAACTTGATAAGAAGCTCATGTGTAAATGCCAAACAACTAACGTTTATGTAAAGCGATAGAAAAATGATTTATTACGATATAGCTTGCTGCAAAATTTACGTTAGGATAAGAAGCAAACCTCTTTGCAATTGGCTTATTTACTTTTTGCCAAAAGTTGATATCTCCATGAGTTGCCCGACAGAAGATGGATATTATTGACCAAGAATAATTTAATGAACGTTGCGAATTGCTATTTAAAGGATAATCCTTCTATAAATTTGCTTTCCCTAATGAAAAATGCTTTAAAACTTTAATTTGAATTTTTTTTCTGTAACAATGGCAATCATTGATTGGCAATCATAATGTTTTCCACTTTTTGACACCCAGTTGTCACTGTGTTGTTTTCCATCATAGCTAATTTGCATATTATTATTAAAGTTACTTCAAACGTTTTCCCAATGAAGTTTTGTATTAAAAATAAAAATATTTATTCTCTTTTAGTTTTACTTTTAGTAGCATTGACATACTTTGAAATAAGAAGAAAATTCCATATTTTATTTATATTACAAATAGCAATTAGGCCTATATATAGTTGGACACATTTTGCATTTTATTTTAATGTACATCATAGCATTCGAGTTTCATAGCGTTCAATTTCATAATGCCAAATGCATTGGACCAGCCTGTATAATCTTATTAAAGGAAAATATTCATTTTTTTTTTCGCTTTTAAGTTTTCAAACACTTACCTGTATTTTACTTTGTAGGATTATATGTCTAATGCATCAGTAGGTATTTACACATTAATTGTTTTGTAGAAAATAATATTAACTTAATTAAGATGTAGGCAAACGTGGTTGGCGCAGTTGGTAAGATCTTTGCTATCCAACCACAAGGTCCCGAGTTCGATCTCCGACACTTTGTTGAAATTTGAATATTTGTGTGACCTTCTTTTCCGCTTAAGCCAACTCAGCTTTCCATCCTTCCGGGGTAGATAAATGAGTACCAGCGTCTGCTGGGAGCTAACCTGCGACGGATTAGTGTCCCGTCCAGCGGAAGTCAGAGACTCTTATCCGCTTAACACTACAGAAACCGGAGATAAGCGCCGACCTCATGGGCCACTAGGCTCGTATAAGGATTTAGCTTAGAATATAAAACTTAGTGTGTACTCACAATATTGTACATCTCTGGCTAAAGTTTAGTCTCACCTGATCTTGAGTAAACCATTTATTTTCTTAGTCATAGTGGGTGAAATTTTCTGGGTGGGCCACGAAAAATCTTGTAATAAATCGGTTGGGCTGTGAAATTTTACTGCAAGTTATGGGTGGGCCACAAAATTTTTTTGTAAAATTTGAAAACTTTCCCTCGTTTCCCCCTCCCCCTCCCTAGCAGATACTTTCTGACCGGTCCCTAAAAAGCAAAAGCACTGTATCTACTATTGGACCAGGCCAAATAATCGACTTATTCATGTATTAAATACTAAAACTTCCTGGCTCCGGTAGACGATCAGCACTGATTTTCAATGCCTTGCCTTTTTGTTTTTTGCTGAAACAGCCAAAAAGTTAAGAACATTAAGCCTCAACAAAAATTACTAGTTATCATAAAAAGAGTGTAGGTATGTCACTACAAACGAATATATCTTTCGAAAAGATTACGGGAATGTCAGTTATTTATCTCCAACGGTAAAGCTATTTACATTTATTAATTGACAACGCTTTTGCATCAAGTCAATAAAATATAAACTGTATTAAACAAATTACAATATCAGTAGTACATAATAATTTCCAGTGATAAAAAAGTATTACTTAATAGATATAAAATATATATATGTATATAAATAAGATAAATGACAGCGTTCATAATTTTCTAATAGTTGAGAGGCAATGATCTTTAAATAATGACAAATTTGTACTAGTACGGATACTACTTGATAAAGAGTTCCAGTCCCTTATTGTCCTTGGAAAGAGCTATAAAGGTAATAATCATGATTACAGGTTGGTTGAATAAACGAAACATTGGAAAAAGATCTAGTAAAACATTGTCAGTTAGGTAAAAAAATAATTGGGTATAGGCAATGCAATAGAGTTATTACTGTAACTGCTAAATAAAATATAGACAATCTATTAGCTTTACAGTAGTATCTAAAAGATCTAAATCTAATGAATGCAGCATGCATTGCTGGAGATTGCTGGAGCTGGAGATTGGCAAAATGTACGAACTTGTGTAACTAAAATTAGTGTTTTTCAAGAAATAGGTTTTTAATTGACATGGTTATTTGGTATACAATACTTCGCCAAAATGCTCAAATACGAATTCAGGCAGCTATTTCGAGCTCTTCCATTGTCATTCGGTTCGAAAACTATGCAAAAAAGTTGAAAAAATAAGAAATGAATTACACAGAGTATTTTGAGCGCAAACCAAGAGTTAATTTTTTAGGAAGATCGTTTTGACAAACTGTACATGTGAGGGAAAATTGATTGAAAAAGAAAAATTGCACAAATGAGAAATTTTTAATCTTGTACCCAGATCTCCCACGGAAAAAAGAGTCTGGGGTAAGTAAGTAAGTAAGTAGCGTAAACCTGGGCTGCGTTGCGTTCTTAGTTGTATCTAGCAGCACTGAAAAGTTGCGTGGCCCTGGGGCTGACCACATGGCTAGATTTGGGGAACTTTCGGTGTGTACGTTTATAATTCCCATGTTTTAAAAATCGGTACTGTAGATCTTCACAAAAAATGTTGACTTGTACTGCGAAAGCCATTGCGTCTCGTAATCTGTATGTAGAGCATTATCCTTTGATTGTATTTCAATTCGTAATCTGAATATCAGGCAATCAACACTAACAGTCAATTTGTGCTCCTTTAATTTTATAGGGTAAGGGACAAGTTTAATTGATCCCCCGAGACAAGAATGGCCGCCTTAGAAAGTACAGCTGAGTTGAACAAACTCCTTGACCAGTGGAAGAAAGAGGAAGAGGAGCAGCGATCTCTTGTTCATACTCTGTCGAGGTTTGTACATCGAGCTTTTATATTTCATTACTAGTTTAATTGTATTTGATAATAATTATAATAAACATTTAAAATATGTCTTTCCTTTTCTTATCCTCCATGCCAAATTGAAGTTGTTTGGTTTTTTGGCTTGTAATATACTATAATTGTAGTTTTGTACCGCGAGCTTTTATATTTCATTTCTAGTTTAATTGTATTTGATAATAATTATAATAAACATTTAAAATATGTCTTTCCTTTTCTTATCCTCCTTGCCAAATTGAAGTTGTTTGGTTTTTTGGCTTGTAATATACTATAATTGTAGTTATTGTAATCATTTTGTTTAATACTGTTGAAAGTTGTTGTTAGGTGTTTTAACTTTCAGTTTTGTAGGATTGCAGAACTTATAGAGAATGAAAATGAAGTTTACCACAAATTGGATCCAGATCCATTTGATGATCGACATCCAGGTAAAAATTTATGTGAAAAGTTTGTCTGTAGAAATAGACCTACTAAAAGTATAACTAAAAAAGATGAGGGAGTAAGGCCTGGTTCAAGCGATAAACTTTTCATGTGCCGAACCTAATACCTACTAGGGTTGACCTAAATAATTAAGTTCGGCAGTTGATTCAAATGTTAGACTAAATAATGTCAGACTTAATTAGAAAAGTGAACGAGACTCTATAGCAGTCATCGGTTATTGCTTACCAAATTGCCAAATATAATAGACCATTTTACAGTTCCTGAAGGGTAACCAAGCTTTTACATGAAACTGAGGCTTAGGTTGACCAGAAACAGTTAGAGAAGTGGAAATAATTATAAGAAACAATTTCCACTCTCTAACTAAGTCAGGTCACCCTAAGCCTCAGTTTCATGTAGAAGCTTGGTTACCTTTCAGGAACTGTAAAATAGTCTGTTGTGGGAAACATAACTGAAGAGCTATATTTGCGATCAAGGAGAGCAGAAGAAGGCAACTCAAGATGCAAAAGACAAGCTTTTTACACATGGCTTGTATGTGAAATTTGTTGCATTGTGGGTAATAATTTATTTAATGTATATGTTGTAGTTCAGGTTCTATAAAAATTATGATTTTGCTTGTGTGGTCAAGTGGGTATGAGGCAGGACTACAGATCCAATCATCATCATCATCAATCCAGATTTGATCTTGTTTTATCCCTGTAAATGAGGGTGGCTGGATTTACCTCACACTGCCAGCAATCTCTCCCACTCTCTATCTTGCTCGATTCATTGCATCCTCCAACACTCCTACTCTCCTTCTCCACCTGCAATCTCCATGTCTTCCTCGATCGTCCTCGCTTCCTCTTTTCCTTCACTTCAAACTCCAATGTCTTTCTCAAAACTCATCCCTCCTTAACACATGCCCGTACCATCTCACTCCATTCGCCTTTGCCATCTGAACCACTGTTTCCTTCAATCC
>JAOTRI020093823.1:0-18693 GCA_028564885.2 Zoanthus sanctaehelenae | reverse complement strand
GCTATGAAGCAGTGGAAAAGGTATCAGCTATCAAGCAATGGAAAAGGTATCAGCTATGAAGCAGTTGAAAAGGTGTCAGCTATGAAGCAGTGGAAAAGGTATCAACTACTGTATGAAGCAATGCAAAAGAAATATCAGCTCTGAAGCAATGGAAAAAGGGTTATCAGAACACTAACAAATAGCTTAAACTCATTTTAACAATGTTTTCGTTAATTTTAGTTACTAAAATCATACAGTACTCCAATGACTAGCAGTCACTGAATCCACCTTGGATTGCCCGCCATTTTGTGCCAGGCTGTTTCTCGCCAGTTTTAGGAGTTGTTAGAGTGGATTGATTAGATTTAGTGGACATAGTGCCCTATATCGTGGCTTCAAGTTAGCTAATAGCACATTTGTGCTATCTGCACTTTATGTGTATAGCCACATCCCACAAGCATTACGCTTTTACCCCCAATGTATGACTATTGAATCTATTTCTGCAAACCATAACTCAAATGTATGACTATTGAATTTATCCAAAATGTATGACTATTGAATTTATTTATGCAAACCTTACCCCAGATGTATGACTATTTGTTATGATTGTCAGCGCCATACCATTTGTTATGTTTGTCAGTCTGCACTATGGTCAGCTGACTTGATTTGTCCCTGCCTTCTGGGCGTGTGTTGTTGTCATTTGAGTTGTGGTTCTCTTGCTGTACTATTTTATTGACTGGCGTGGTGGCAGCATTCTCGACATCCACAAAAGTTCAAAATAATCAGAGAGGTCTACGAAATCGCCTAAGTCCTATTCTTGACAGCTTGAGTCAATAAGAAGTTCACTGGACAGCCCAAACTCAAGCCATGGCAGCTACTCCTCGCACACTGAAGCAGTGGTGCTTAACCAAGATGGAGACAGTAAATTTGTTTGAGAACTGGCGCCAAAACATTATTTACACCTTATCACTGGACCCTCAATTTGCTCCATTTCTAGTTGATGGAAACTCAAACCTGTCTCCCTGATTTCTAATCAAGCATGCCAACCACTATAAATTATACACTATCAGGAGACCATCATATTGGCAACGTATCAGATAATTGTACTGTTGAAGCGAAGATAGTGTAGCCTCCTAGTAGACGGTTTTATGTCCTTCCTTCCCAGTTCCCTTCATTCCCTCCTCCTTGAGAGGGAACTGGGAAGGTCTGAAACAAAAACGTTAGTGACGAAGCTAAGACAGTGAGGATCTCGTTGTTTCATTCTTTCAATATTAATTTTTAAATGCTAAAGTAAAAGCTAAACAATTCAACATAAGAATCTAATAATGCCTAATACACAATTAGCATTGAACAATCATTATAAAAACCTTAAGTCCGGGCGTGTGAGCAAAGTAGCTTTCAACTGACTGTGAGTGGTAGTGGGCACCATGCCCCACTGCTCCGCAAGGTGCTCGCACTGTCAAACCTCCACAGTTGAACAGGTTTCCAGATCTGTACCGAAACTTTGCAGCCTCATTCACAAGCTAGGGCCAAGAAAGACACTTTTCAATTCCTTTAAAATCAAATTATTTTGTGACCAAGAGGCACGCCCCTGAGTACCTGAGGCACAGCACGCCGAGCAGGGGAAGGGTCTTCCCCCAAGAAAATTTTCAACATTTAGAACTCCTCTATTTTAATGCATTCTGGAGTGTTTTCTGAGCATAATACACTAAGTTTAACTTGTTTCAAATATGCAGTCTAAATTACCCAGCTTCAAGGTCCAAGGCAAAGACTGTGCCACCGGGAAACTGCTTTCAAGGCCTCAGGGCAGTAGTTTTAGCATTTAATTTTGAAGGGGTGGCCGTGAAAAGGGGCAGGGTGAGCCGCCCCATCAAAAACAAAGAAGGGGAACACTGAGTTTCAATAACATAACTTCTTATAAGAAGAGATGTCCACTGTTGTACATTTTACTATAAATGTTATGATTAGGGTAGTACAGTGTACATTTTGGTGCAACAGACACCATCATCATGTTCCAGATGCAAATATCAAAATTTTCAATCTAAATGTGAAATACATTCTGATAATGGAACAATGGAAAGCAACAGGACAACACTATGTAATTTTTTCCATTGAATGTTTAAACAAGCAATTTTTGTATTTTGTTCTTTTGCAGCCATACAAAGTTGTCTTGACAGTCAGTCAATTTGCCCAGTGCCCAGACCTTAAGTGAAACCCCTGATTAAATATATTGCATCTCAGTTAAATTGTTTTAGTTTTAAGTTCATTACCTGTGTTTCTTGCTCTAATTAATAGAAGCAAGCTGTGAAGTTGACAAGATAAGAAAGTGATACTGGTAGCACAAATGTAACAAAAAATTTGTTTGATCGGATTTTTTCAATTTGCATCGGCTCTCATCAAGAGCAAAACAGTCTGTTACTGTAAACAATCAAAAAAATAAATGAGGCAGTACACAGTTTTTTTAGGAAGAGTTTCTTTAATGGCTGCTATCATTTTTTTTTTTCTTCTTATGGTTTTAAAGTGATATGATTAAAAAAGTATCACATTACCCGCACCTTCCTATGATTCGCACCAGCAATAGCCTGCGAATACAGCTGCCTTTTATCGCTCAACAGATTTCGCGAGAGAGACGTCTGCGATTCACAACCAGAAATTCCAAACTGATGACATCATCTCAAGTTGTCAAGTTTGCATAATTATTTGCAAAGATAATAGAATAATTATAGAATTGCATATTATAATTTGGAAATTATTGAGTGGACCAATCAGTGCTTCTGACCAGAATCAGGACAGAATGACGTTATCAGTATAGAATTTCTGGTCATGAATCGCAGACATCTCTCTCGCGAAATCCGTTGAGCAATGAAAGGCGGCTATATTCGCAGGCTACACCAGCAACTGTTTGCAGAAAAATTAATGCAATACAGTACCTGCAGGTAATCGGCCGGAAATTACGGTAGTTCTAGTTTTTGGAAGCACTTTAATTTAGACTTTTTCAATACTGTAATAATTATATATAGAATGAATGTTTTAGATTAAAAGTACTGTAGATGATCTTACCTGATCAAAAGCAGGAAAAATATAATCTGCAAATTGAATTTCAGCAATGGCTGTTGCTCCTGCTGCTGCCATACCTATTCCAAAGCCAACTATACCTTGCTCACAAAGAGGAGAATTAAACACTCTGTCTTTACCTTTGGATTAAAAAGAAAATAATTCTCTTCAAATTAATGTTAGCTAATATTTAGGTTTATCACTTTATTTACATGCAGTCACATATATTTCTCCAACAAAATTTAAAGTGGAAAGGGAAAATATGATATTAATAACAATTAACCCTTTAAGTCCCAGTCGGTTATCAACACCCAACTTCTCCTAACATAGCACGCAAGCAAAGCAAACTACTGAAGATTAACAGTAAAATTCTCTCTAACATGTTCAATAGAAAGTATAGGAATAAGTTGGGAGAATTTAAAAATAAAGCTGGGATTGAAAGGGTTAAGGAGATACTAGGAAAGAAATCTGAGCCCCCAGATAGTCGGATTTGAAAACTATCGACCCTTGCTCACCATAGAGTCTCCAGTAGCTCAGTTGGTACAGCATCCAACAGAATATGGAGGGTCGTGGGTTCAAATCCCATCTGGGGCTCGGATTTTTTTTGGGATTCTCTTTGGCACGTATGATGTTGGTTGGCCTCAAAAATATAAAAAAAAAATGAACTTAATGTGGAGGCTGCTGTCGTCACTTTGCATGACTTTGTTTGACAGTAAACTTTGAAAACATAAAGTTCATATAGATATTATTGCAAAATTTTATAGACTGAGTTGATCTTGCAATTTACAAGTCAAATTAATAATATTACAGATATTAGCAGCACATCATTTTCATTAAAGCTATTTATTATAAAAACTGCATCAACATCATCATCATCATCATCAATTCAGTTTTGATCCGGTTTTATCCCCGTAAACGAGGGTGGCCGGATTTACCCCACTCTGCCAGCAATCTCTCCCACTCCCACTCTCCATCTCACTTGATTCATTGCATCCTCCTTCACCAAGCCAACACTCCTACTCTCATTCTCCACCTGCAATCTCCATGTTTTCCTGGGTCATCCTCACTTTCTCTTTCCCTTCACTTGAAGATATATTGAGTATAATTTATTTTTCAATTTAAAAGTTAATCTTATTTCATCAGTGGTTTAATTACTATTGTATTTTAGACCAACTATAAAATTGAAGATGAAGAAATCAAGGTTTATAAAACCTTGGGGACGACTCATGAAAATATTGTGCCCACATATGGTGTTACCAGCAGTGGACAGAGTGGTTGTGCGTGCATCTTCATGGAGAAGTGTGGTAAGTGATGACTAAAAACCACCAAGAATCAGAAAGCTTTTCCCAGTTTCTTTTCTGTTAATTATAACCTTTTGTTTTACACTAAATGTAATAATTATATTTATAGTAGTATTAATAATTATATCAGATTTTTATATTGGCTACTTTGTATGAAAAATGCTTTGTATTTTGCATTAACTTGCTTGCACCATTTGTTCTTGCATGTGATTTGCATGTGTTTGTATATTTTTAAAATTTCTTGTTTTAAGAGCTTAGTTTTGTGTTAGGGAGTTTCTGTAATCAACAAAGAATCATTCGTGCGTGTGCTCTTGTTCAAGAACAGCACGGAGGTGCATGAAGAACAAAGAACATATTGTGAAAACAGCTAAGACAAGTCATCTTTGTAATATGGAAAGAAATAAGAGAAAAATTATATACCCCTTGGCGGGAATAGGACCCCACATCTTCCAGTCCAACATGTAAACCACTACACTACAAGGACCAACTAATGCAGCAGGACAATGTATAAAGGTGGTAACTGTAGGGGTTCCCAGGGCGTTATTTTTCTACTTTACCCATTGTTTTTAGTGGTGGCAGTGGTGGTGGTTTTAACAATGGATGTAACAGTAATAATAATTGTGTTTGTATAAGCTGAAAATTATCTCAAAAGTTATTTTTGCATCAAAGTGTTGGTTTGACTGATACATTCTATCTTATATTAATTGTTTTTCTGTCTATGCCATAGATAAATCACTTTGGGATGTGCTCAGTATAAAGCATCCTCACAAGTTACCAATTGAGGATGCCATGTTTTATATTTGCCAAGTGCTGGAAGCTGTTGATTACATGCATAGAAATTGTGTCATTCACAGGGATATTAAAGGTAAGGAATTTCCTAAAAATGTAACCTAAAGTGTTCCCATTGACAGGCAGTGTGGTGCAGTGGTTAGAGCTGGGGATTTGAATGCGGAAGACCTGGGTTCGATTCCCCGACTGACCACTGAATGATTTTGACCTTGGCGATCCCAGTCTTAAGTGGGGAAGAGGGAGGTTTTTAATATGACACTGAAAAGCCCCTGTAGGGAGTTGTCATTCTTAGTATTTATTTATTTATTTTTTATTGACTTAAAAGTGTATAGCCACATTTACAGTGTAATTATCAGGGTTGGAGCTATTTTGGAATTGGAATGTAAGGTTTTTATGGCTGTTTTACTTGCAAAGTTACAAAATAATTAGTTAAGGTTATAGAATATGATTAAAGCTTTCATTTTCTGATTTTTAATATTTTCAATTTCTGAATATTCCATTGACCAAACAGTCTGGAAGCTTGTATAGGAAAAGTAAAGTTCCTAAATAAAAAGTTATGCGATGTTTAAAACATGTCTTGGTTTTGGTGGCAGTATGTTAGGTTGAATCACTTTCCAACATAATGTTTTCAAAGTTAGAAATTTTCTTTTAGGTTACTAGGTCGTATCTAGCTTCCAACAACTTTTCAACCCTGGAGAATTTTGTGCACTTTGAAAAACTGACTTTTTTTATAATCATTTGGAAACTAAGATTACATTTTCCTGAAATTTCTACTCTAGTGCTTTGTTTGTAATTTGTTTAAGCAGTATGATAGATAAAGATGGTGTGTTACATATTGAGTATTAATATTTTCTTAGTGTACTTCATTATTTTAATTTGTCAAATTTTAATTTTGTCTTTTTTCATTTAATTGTATTACATAGCATTTTAACCCTATCCCACATAACTAAGGTAATTCCAAAATGAGTATACAATTATTGTCATTTAATAGATGTTTTCCTTGGTTAGCCCACAAAACATTTGATCCCAGTTGAACTTTTGCTTGTTACTAGCATTGTGCAGATGTGAATACTTTCCTCAGTTTTTTCTCTTGATTTATTAGATTTAATTTCTAATTCATTTTAGCCAAGAATGTGATGCTCTTCAAGGAACAAGACTTTACAAGGGCCAAGCTGGGTGATATGGACTCAGCAAAATGTCTCGAGGATGAGGTTACCAAGAGTGGCCTGAAACCTGTTGGTACTCCCGGATTTGCTGCTAAAGAGGTGAGTTCCTACTCGTACTGTTCTGCATTTAGTCATTCTATTGCTGTATGAAAATTAATGATACAAATGCTTTACATAATTATGTAAATATATATCCTATAAAAGTGTAAGATTTTATTACAAGTAACTTAAGGTGGGACTTAACCTAAAAAAATGTATAAAATAGAGGTTTTTTGGGGAGAGGGGAGTTCCTATAAAAACTGTTTTTTCTGTTCTCAACAGACTAATGTTGCTTGCTCACATTTAAATTTGGTCACCAGCAACTATTGTTATTTAAAGGGTTGAGTGTAAAAATGACATGACTTTTGATCAAGTTCTTCACTCCCTACATTATGCCTATTATGTCTTTAAAAACATTGGGAGAATTAAGCTTTTCATCAGATAAAACCTTCCACATTGATGAATACAAAATTGAAATCAATTAGTTTTAAATGTAGGATTTGTTCTCAGTTGATGACAACTTGAAATGTTTTATATCATTCTGCAGCATATTTTATGTAGACAATGTTACAAATTTGCTCTAGCATTGATCATTTCTTACCTCGTGAGTGACGTCAGTCAGTGATGAGATTTAGGAGTGAGATGACTTCACTCACTTGGCTGTAAACTTTTAATCTGGTAATTAATTTATGCATTAACCTATAAATTTACAAGGAAAAAACTTTTTCAAAGTCTTCAACCCAGTCTCGAACCTGGGTTCTCTTGCTTCTAAAGGTGATGCACTAAATAGAAAGTCAACATTTTTTAATTGTCATGGTTTTGTATCATATGTGCACTTTTGCATAATTGGAAAAAACACTAGGAGTATAAACTAATAATTAGAAACATAAAATTTTGAACAAGAAATGAGAAAATAAAAAAAAATTGTTCTCACAGAGCTTTAACTCGAGTTCTCACAGCTTGCAGTGCTATTGTTTATGTATGAAATTTATAGCTTTAGCAACATTACTATACAATTCGAAATTATATTAGAATAGAAAAATTAAGTATAAAAAAATTGAATAGAAAAAAGAAAAAAAAGGGAAAAAGAAAAAAATCCTTTCACAGAGTTCAACTCAAGCTCTCACAACTTGCAAACTCAAGACATTACCATTACTACTAGCTAATTAATTTTGTAATGCAATATTACATTGTTATAAAATTTATATTCATCCTTTATTAATGAGGGAGTTTATAGAAAAGGATAAATTTTTCACTTTAGCAAACAAATGAAGGACTTCAGTCTGAAACATCAGCATCTAAAAAAAACTTCACTATTGTCTGTAAAATTTTTTTATAAGCTATTTCTGTAAAAATGCCGATGCAGCATTCCAGATATGACTTTATTAATGAGTTTTGGTCTGATAATTCAGGTTTTACAAAAGCAGCCTCATGGCCGACCGGCTGATATCTACAGTACAGGATGTTTCATTCTAGAGTTAACGGTTGGTGTTCCCACCAAAGACACATTACTGCAAAAGGTAGGATGTAAGCCATTCTTTTATATCATATTTCGTTTTGTACAAAAGTAGAAAAATAGACTAATGTTAAAAGCTGTCAAAAAAAAAATTATGCTCATTTATTGTAGTTTTTCACTTACTCCAAGTGATAATCACACTCTTATTTGAATGGAACCCGAATTCCAAAAGTAGTGGTTGATGTTGAAGTGCAAAAATATGTAGATTTTAAATTGATCAGTGATCTGTATTTTGAAAAAGAAGTACTGCAGTACAGGCCTTGAAAGACTTTAAGTATTGAGCTTTGAATGTGGGTGTTTCTAAAATAGAAAAAACTAAGTGAAAAAGACGGGAAAAACGAATGAATGGTATCAACAATATCTTCACTGGTGAGGATATGGAAAATATGTCACTGGTATCCACAATATAATTCAATATAAAATCTACAAGTGGCATATTTTTCAGGAAAACATTCATATCTATGTAATAAATGTAATAGGGCTATATACAGTATGTTATATATATGTTATTTTCCTCTTATCTCTTTCTATGTAATAAATCTTGATTTATCGTAGGCATGTAAGTATAGATAGCAAATATGATCTTTTGTCAATAGTTAGCACATTTTTCTGTTTATATCTACAAGTCGGTATAAAAACTTATTCTGAAACGTAAAGCAGTTGTAGATTTATCAAATTATATCAAAAAATGGGGACTTGTAGTTTTGGTTCCCTTTGAAGATGCCTGATCAGAAAAGGTTTTGGAAATATCTCACTGTTATGATTTGGTTTTCATTTGCAAATTGTTATTTTGTTCGACTATAAGTTTTCAGATATTATAATATGTTCTTAATTATTTTGTACTTATGTAGTAAATTTCATTATATTTTTCAGATTGAAAAGTTGAGGGAATTAGATGAAGTTCTTGCAGACATTGTTCAGCAGTGTGTGTCAGAGGATGTCAAACAAAGACCAACAGCCAAAACACTTCTTGGTCATCCCCGATTTGCCAAATACAAAATGACAACAGACGTTCTCCATGAGGTTTAGATGCCAGGAAACGTGTTTTGTCAGAGAAACCTTTCAAGAATGACATATATAATTATGTCATAATTGCTAGAAATTTTGTATAATTTTTATATTGATAAAGGGTAAAGTTGTTTATCGTATTTCCAAGAGTATCTAAATCCATATTCTAAGACCAAGCAGTATATTTTCAGATATGTTTCGATTTGGCTTTTTTTTTCCCAATATCAGTGTGAATGTACAGAACATAACCTACTAAAGATAGGTTTAGTATCTGCAAATGTGAGGCAAAACAAACACTGAAAAATAAAAAAAGGTTTGGCACAAGTCAGTTGTTAAGTTAAAACATAGCAATACCTTTTAATTATGTAAATTTAAATTTAAATTATACTCTGTAGTTTTTTTTAATATTTTCTAATAATGTACAGGAAAAAAATGATTGAATTTTATCAATTTATGTGATTGGTAGTTGTAAATAGAAGAAATATGTAGTAAGTCTTTAGAAATACTCTTGTTAGCTAAGATTAATCGCAATAAGATATTCTAAAGTATGTCAGTAGTGGGGAACAGTGGGGCAATAACATATACGTGGTTTTGAAAAAAACGATTGCAGTTCATCAGTTTGTGTAAAACTGTCGCTCAACTTTTTTCTGTAATATAAATTGATATAAACACTTTTTATATATTTAAAACTTTAGCCAGAAATTTTGAAACTTTATTTTACAAGTAAATATTATGACATAAAATGATATATTAAGTAGTTTTGAAAAAACGATCGCTGTAATATAAAATTAATGTTTGCCAAACTTGCTTAATTTTTGCTTTCTGAAAGTTTGTTTAATAGATCATTTTCTAATTTCCATTCTCCGCTAATAGTACAAGGAAAACTTTATAAAGTTGGATTGATTGTAAAAAGTAGTTTCTAGAAACGCATCTTAAATAGAAACTCGCTGGTCTAAGAATAACTGCTTGGGAAGCCATTTATCTACACTATTGGGTAAAGGTCAGATACTCAAGGTTTTTTTTTTGTTAATTCGTGATATTTTTTCTTTTTTTTTTTTTCAAAACGTATACGTTTTTGTTTGTTGCCAGCTCCCCAGATAACAAAGTTATCCCGTGTAAATGTATTTGAATTAGATTAAGAGTAGTTTTGAAAAATTGCACATTAATATTAAATATAAAGAGTTGTGCAAACAGTGTCTATTTTTAATACGTTATGAAGTATTGTATTGGTTATAAAATATTTAAGATAGTACACTGTACAGTGGTTTCTATTGGCCGAGAGGTGTGTTTTCATAGGCCAATGAGGTATAAAAATGACGTACATAACTAGTCTTCGTAAGAAGATTTTGTAAAATGAACATAAAATAAACACAAATAACAATGCGGTTGTAATTCTCTTTCTCAGTCCTGAAAATGGAATAAATATTTTATAAAAGAAATAAAATATTTTTTTTGTGCCTCCATAGCGCTATGAAAACCTCGGCACACGTTTGGCTTAATTCATGTTTTTTGAATGATAACGCACTGCCGGCCTCGTAACCATACTAAACTCGTACATTTTCATTCAATCACAAGACGCTCTAGATGCGTTCACTGGGCTACCTTTAGTTCCAGTTCCCTCATTTCTTCACAGCACAGCTGGCGCTTCAAAGAATTGTGGGATGCACATTTTGTATGGTCGCCAAAATATCGAGTTTATAACTGGGCTTATCACAGGTAACCCAGTAATGACGCTAAAATGTTTAGCTTAAACTGTTCATATCTTCACCAATTTGTGCCAATCTCATCGAAACTAAACATTTTTACTATTATTGTAATAAATGTGATGATTCTATTCCATTTTTGAGAAGCGGAGTATTTATCATGTCACGGTTGCGTGTAAAAGGTCTATTGAAATCATGAACCCCTTCCCCCTTGGGACAGGCGGGGTATTCAACTTAATCTGAAATCAAATGTTAGCAACACTCCATTCCCGTGAGCCAAATTTTAAGTCCAAATATAGCATCTTGATTTTAAAGTTTCTTGTAAATTGACCAAACAATGAATTCTTTCAGAATAATTCTATTGGTCTTATTTAGAGTTTTAGAATTATGTTGTAGTACTGTTAAATTATCTTCCCAATCTTTGAAATACCATGATTTGAAAACAAACTCCAGATAAACCTGTATACCTGATGAAATAGGCCTTTTGCAGGAGTTAGAAATTTCGGCAAAACTTGCGACACTGACTCGTTCAGTCCGTCATGTTTCTCTTTTTGGCGCTCAATTGGCGAAATCAAAACTTTTTCAAAACTCTCTTAAACTCACCTAAACTCGCACAAAAATCGCTGTTTACGAAGCACCGGCAACAAGAAATTACAGTTATCAAAGAAAATGATTATGATCAATCTTAAGATCAATTTAAACGCTATTGAAAGACGCTTCCGATACACAAAATGATAACAGATGGTTGCCATGCAAAATTGAAAATAGCTTGCCAGTCAGCATGGCATTGCTATGGGAAGATCGGTTAAGTGATCAACTCCAGCAAAAGGCCTATTGAAGTATAATTACAATGACGGTGTGGTTAGTCCTGGGACTGAATTATATTTGAACTCGCCCCAGCCAGCCGCTAGATGCAATCCATGCACGGCTTTGCAGCATAGCATTGCAGCCAGTTGGTTGTAGCTGTGAGTCGAGTTTGAAGAGGGAGGAAAGCCGACGAAGTTGTCCTTAACCACCGAGATATCTCGGTGTGAATCGTTCACATGGACCGAGACAACTTTACGTTTAGTTTTATCCCTAACTCCCGGACCGAGATATCTCGTACCCCGAGTTGTTTCGGCTTCATGTGAACGGAATGGCCGGAACATAAAGTAAATGTAGAGAAACTTGGTTCGGCCCGAGATCAGTGGCGGATCCGGGAGGGTGAATAATACAAAGAATTTACCAGAGACTTTTGGAGAAGAAGGGTGGTAAGTACAAAGAATGTACCAGAAAATTGAAGAAAAGGGGGAGGGTGTGAAAATCCACCCCTCCTGTATCCGCCTCTGGAGATATCTCGGAGAACCGAGTTATCCCTAACCCCCGAGATATATCCTGCCTCATGTGGACAGGCCCCAAGATCGTGTTCTTTACGCTATCTTATTACCTTTTAAGAAAGTAAACTTGGGAATCATTTTTTGAAAACACTTTCTCTTTTAACATTCCTCTGTATCTAGTGAATGGATTTTTTGGGAGCTTTTGAATATGAAAAAAACTTCGTCTTAATTGCCATGTCTTCATAAAGAACAGCTACTGAGATTCTGTGGGCAAAGCTACAAATACTTTTAAGAAAATCAGTAAAAACAAATGGAACGGAACAAAAGTCCATCTAGTCCCACCTTACCGGTAATGTCTATATTTCTCAACTTTTGAAAATTAAAAAAAGGTTTTGATGCAATTTTGTGTCACTTTCAATAGTTTTTAACGTTATTTTAAATACTTTTAAGGTCACTCTCAACCCTAACACCAAATTTTCACTACTTTTAGTGATATTTTTGTTTTCTCCGTAATTATTTTAAGATTCGAGTTTGGGGGAATTCTAGTGAAGTTTGAAAATTAATTTTGGAGGAACGAAAGTTGCACTTTCACATGGTCTAGAGGGACGGTTTGGCAGTCATCGCCAAAATTCTCCTAACTCAAATACATCTTTCAACTCCTTCACCATCCACCAAAATTTAGAATAGAGAATTGATTTAAATATTAATCAAAGGCATCCTGTGGCAAGCTCGTGCATTAAGTAAGATACTGTGTCAGAGAACTGTTGCACATTGATTTTATATTATATACTTTACGCGTGAACAACCATTTGTGCTGGTTTGCCATTTGAAGTCATGTACCGAACACCGAAGTATCACGAAAAATTTTGAAGGTCTTTCACTGGTAGCCAAATAGGAACATTCTTGAAGACCATTTAACGAAAACATGAATGCGTCTGCCGAACTTGCGACGATCGCAAATCGATTACAAAGTTTCTATTGTTTACGCCTAACACCTGATTTCCCAACAATTTTGATAGCCCTCCACGAGCTAAAAACCTAATCACAACTTTGAACGAGTGACGGGACACTAATCCATCGCAGGTTAGCTCCCAGCAGATGTTGGTACTCGTTTACCTACCCCGCAAGGATGGAAAGCTGAGTTAGCTTAGGCGGAAAAGAAGGCCACACAAATATTCGAACCACGGTAAAGTACCGGGATCGAACTGGGGACCTTGTGGCTGCAAAGCAGAGATCTTACCAACTGTGCCAACCACGTCCGCCTGATCGTCTGTTAACTACGTGCCATAATGTGTAAGGAAAAACGATGGAAAAAAAACTGAAGGCCAACACTCAAAGCAACATAGATTTTTAAGAATTGTTATGCAGTATTCTTAGCCAATGGTCATAAAAAATTTAACTCCAGTAAATAAAATGCAGAATCTTTTTAGTGAGAATAATATAAAATAAAGTTACTTTTGAAACACTATGCTTTATTAAGTGTTGTACTTTGGTAAGTTCAACAAATTGTCTGAAAGTGAAGTTATCCTTGTAGGAGTATCTCCTTTAATATTAGGAACGGTTGGTGTAAGACCAGTGCGAAGGGAATGGGTGGGTGTTGACTCTCCCAGTCGAGCTGGGGAAGGAGTGTAGCTTGCTCTCAAAGCTTTGTCTGTTCCTGTTCTGATACCAAGCTTGCTTGATGCCAATCGCTGTGCAGCAGGAGAAAGTTGGGTGAGTCGCTCCATTGTATTCAAATGTTTGGGGCTCCTAAAAAATTTTTGACATAAAAACTAATTAGTAGATAACTAGCAGTAACCATGGATTAGTGAAGTGCATTCAATAGTTTAGAGCTTGAAAATTTGGCTTTCTGTACTTTCGAGGAACAGTAAACAAATCACTGATTAGGCTCGGTATCTCAAACGTACATTTTTCAAGAAAAACAAGGCATTTCCTTCGAAAAAAGGTTAAACTTACCTTAGTGATAATGAAACTCAACGATAACGAAACATACTCTGAGGTGCAGACTTTTTCGCACGAGGCCATGAAATTTGAACCAAAGAAAAGAAAGATAAAAGCCACCCAACCACAAAGCTCGTTCAAATCTTGAGTTTCACACCCAGACCCTCTTGGAGAAATAGAAGATGGCGTCGATTTGGATCAACCAGGAGACGTCACGAGAATGCAATCATAATACATCACACCTTTATTTTTTAATAGTAGCATCTTATAACTCACTTAACACTTACAATAAAATTATTTGTTCCCATTATGTAACGATCAATGTTAAGCCCCCCGGGGGAAAGCCGGGAAAGGGGTGGGGATGAGACCAATATTTGATATCTCATATACCATAGTGGGGTATTTGCCACGTTATCATGACCCCAGGGCTGGCATATTTGTCAATTAAATCCAGCCCGAGCCAGTGCTTAGGAAGTCTTTAAAATATGACAGACAGGTAAACAATATCATTAAATCATAGCACCATAGGTTAAAATTTTAAAATCAAGACAAAAATAAATCACTGGTAACTTTCAGCAGTTAAAACTGTTTTGTTATTACAGTAGTAGATCTAATCAATGTTACACCCATGTTTACCAAACAAAATTGAATTATGATAGACATCAGATATGTGCATACGTTAATAGTGAAGTTTCTTGTTTAATTAGTAGTCACTTTACTTACTGTCCAATCATGGCGGCTGCCCTGGCAACGGCTTCTCTTTTCTTCTCTCTGTGCTTCTTGCTAACTTTCTCCACAAGTGACCGAGCCACTTCATCTCTCTTCTTGAGAGCTGGGATTTTGAATGCTGGACCTGGAGATGCCTGGACAGGTGTGTCCCCTCCATCAAGACGGAATGGTGTACCTTCTATGCTACCCCACGTCATCAATGGTGACGCATCCACACCTTACAAGTCAAACAGAACTGAAAACTTATTCAAGCTAAACAATAATTTCATTTTTCATAACAGAAGCAATACAATGGGAGAGCAATTAAAGTCTTGTTATTTTAAAAGCAAAACAAACATACCACATTCTTTGGAAAGAGACATGCCTCTCAGTTAAATGCATGCACATCTTGGCATACAACTCAAGTTCCTGAGGTGTGAAGCTGAACACATGCCTATACTTCTTATTATCACACTACTGTTCACAGCGTAGCTATTTGCATGCCAAACTTTATGTAAGGTGAGCAACTTACTGTTAATGATTAATATAGTAATTAACATTAAACTCTCCATCTAGTGTGGCTGTCTATCTATAACATAGAAGGGTAATTTACTTGGTGCTAATTGGCTACCAGCAACAACAGTATATAATTGAGGGCCAAATTACTCGATACAGATATGGTGCTGGTTAATTCAAATTGAAGTTGCTGTTTCTGAAACTACAAAGTGTTTCAGAAGTTTTAATTTTAGACTAGTAATGGCAAATTACTTCACGGAGCAAAAGCCTTCAACACTAGTACTTGTGTGCAAGAGAGCTATTTGAGTGTAATGGATTTGATTGTACAAATCGAGATAGTAGTCAGAGGAAGATTTGAGTGCAAGCCGCACTGTATGTCATTATTTATGAGGTTTAGCCAATTCATACTGATCTATCCCTGGCCAGCAATGTTACAAACCTGGAGCTGGAGAAGGTGTTGCCACAAAACTGAAGCCAGCAACATTTGGAGTTCCCAATGCACCTTGTTCTTGTCCATCTACTCCCACCTTTCCCTGCTGTGCCGCATTCACTGCCGCTGCTGCCTCAGCCAATTGGTTTGTACAGTTACTGTCTGGAAATGGGTCAGACTTGAATCGTGTACTCTTGTGGGATATTTCCTGTCTTTTTTCATTTTTCCCTTCAATTTTCTCTTGTGCTGATAACTCAACACCATCCGGACAATACATGAGTGTGTTTTTATTTGTATAGTTCCATGTTTCAATCATTGCTGGCCTAGCTTCATTTTTAAACTGATCACCTTCTTCTGAAGATGGCAAAGCTAACAGTTGTTCCTTGGTTTCTTTTTGTTCAACTTCTTTGTCATAGAGCCAGTCATATTTCTCTCGATGCTTTTTAGCAGAAGCATCCATTATTGTCTCAAATGAAGCATTGTCTTCACTAACATTTTTTGACAGGAATTTGTCAAGAGTCAAATCAGAATCATCCTTATCAGGGTTTTTAGTTTCTCTGCAGTTTTGTGTTCTCAGTGTTGTATTTTCATCTCTGCCATACCCTGAAGAGGCAGGAGTAGCTTGAACTGTAGTTGGTGTGTCAAATGTTGATGGAGTTGCTACAGAAAACAAAAAAAAAACAAATTTAAAAATGCAAGATAAGCAAGCAATTTTGGTGGTTTGGAGGTGTCAAGTACCATCACTGAGAATTTATTACCTAAAAATATATGACATCTAATCTCAAAGACATGTTATATAGAATAACTTGTTCCACAAAAAAAAGCATAAAAAGATTAATTAAACTTTATTTTTGACAAAAAATACTAATTAATAAAAATAACAAAAAAATTAAAATACTACTAGTTGGCATCCAGTTGTTTGGATTAACAACAATCAAAGCAACTCCTTGTCTACAGTCCAAATTATTAATTCCAACACAATGCACCAAGGCAAGGCTGTAAAAAGATAACTAACAAAAGTTTGTAGAAATGATATATTACCAAACTAGCTTCCTTTTCTGAGCCATGAGCTTCCTGGACACCAATAAAAATGGTTCATATCTAATCTGTGGTAAATTCATTAATTTCATTAAACAACCTTTAGTTAACAAATCACTTACTCATTCTATCCAGTGGTAGGACAGGAGTTTGTGAGGCTTGATATCGCACGGATATTTCTCGTAATCTTTCAATATCATTATTGTCAACAGCATCCAGATATTCATGTTGAGCTCGGAGTTTTGGGATTTCTGGAAAGAAATCTCGCTGAATAATTTTATCCAGTGACTGCATTAAAAAATGGAAAGTAAAGAAAACAGTGAATGAGAAATAAAGAAAGATAAATATACCATGCAACTCAAACTCTGTGTATGTCTCTACTCTAAAGTTCTGAATAATAGAATAATTAAAGGAGAATATTGGTATGTATGGTAAAATATCTTTCAAATATTATAATAATTATAAAGAATATACATGGTATATAATTTTAAATACTAAAGTTAAGGATGGAGAAATCTTAAGTTTCATGTTACTGTACAGTATTTGAACATGTTTCCATTTCATGGTATCAGCCATGTGGACTCTGAGAGCAAGGAAAACAATAAACAAAATAATGACTGGTGGAAGCATTCTGTTCTGCAACAGTTTTCCGAAAACACAACCAATTTCTGAAGCAATAATGACAAGTTAATTTTTTGTCCAAAACAGCTGCTGTTTGAAAAGCCTGAATAAGGTTAGTATAGAGAGGAAAATGTCAAAAATGAATAGTCCCAAATTAAGCTATATAGACTGTTTTTTTTTCTTCTCAAGAGCAATAATCGTATAAGTTGTGGTTTGAATTTGCCTTAAAGATTGAAATTTTCAAACCAGTTTTAATTTTTTAAACTGGTTTAAATTTTTAAAACTAGTTAAAATTTCATAAAACTGGTTTAATTTTTGTATAATGGGTTTGTGAGCAGTCTTAAAAAAAGCTTTTATTTTAACTTGAGAGTGTCGAAGAACTGATTGGAACATTCCTTCCTCATATTCCTCCTACTACACCTCTCACTCCACAAATAATTAAAACTAGTTTAAAAAAAATACTGGTTTAAAAAAAATTTGAACCAAAAAAAATTTTAAACCACAACATATATACATATGATTTTTTGGAATTATGTTTGAACCTTTTTAACTCTTAGACTCTTTTGTTTTAAGTTTTATCCCCACAATAAAAAACAAGATATTTAGTACATGCCCTAAAAAACAGCAGATCAAATACACGGAATAAAATATTTTTTTAGTTTATTTAAGCATTAAAGCACAACTTTCTATGACTTTATCAGTGAAAAAGAGCATGCGTGATGTTGGGAGAGACAGGAGAAAATTTTAAAATCACAAGCCGCAGGCAAGTGATTTTACTACATTTAGAGTCTCTCCCAACATTACAAGTGCTCTACTTTAAACAAAACTCATAGAAAGTTGTGCTCTAATGCTTTTATGATATAGCAAAACAAGCAGAAAAACAAGCAAGTAAAAACCATTACTTAAATAAGGCATAGATTTGAATCAATCAGAGCATACGTTATATCATAGCTATATTATAAAAACAATATAAAGGCTTATAACAAGAATATAAAGTATATTTCATTTTGAACATACACTTGGAAACTGTGAAATTAATTTCTCCAACTTTGACAGACAGACAAATGACATAATAAAAACTTAACTAATACTACAGTATAGTGGGCAAAGCAGTTGGCTATTAACAAACCCTGGCAGATTTGACTCCGGGGAGCAAAGTAAGATTGTGAACCAAGAACACCAGAATACAAATCTAGTGTCCCCATCAATGGGCGACTCTGCCTTCAACCAGTTTTCAAGAACCATTTAAGGCCTCGGTTAACATTTTACCTCTCTAATTTGCAACTTGTATCTTCAATAGGACGGAAACCGGCTCACAAAGCAGCTACTCTAACATCATATTAAATTTGAATGGAACCAAATTTATTTCTTTTTACTGTAAGATGTTCCAAGTGCTGCCATCTGATCAGACTTTCATAATTCCCCAGCACAAAAGCAAAATACAAATCAGAAAATTCCCCGACTACATGAAAACAATGACCTAAATACAGTGTACAGAGGCGTGCTGCCCGTTTTGTTACAAGAACGAATGGAAGAGAACCGGGCTGTGTAACAAAGGCCTTAAACCATCT